>VUJU01001188.1:0-65126 GCA_009835225.1 Aphis craccivora
TTTCTTTTGACCTCTATAATGCACCATGGATATTCACTTTTACATCGGAAACCACCCCCAAAGTTTGAAATTGGAGCATTATTCCGACTAGTTATGCTGTACACAGACACAAAAAAAAAAACACGCAACTTTGTAAAATCAATCACTCCGCTCAGAATCTTAAAGGAAGTCACGACAAATCAATGTTAATTAACTTTTTGAAATTTTTGTCATTTATTTTTAAGAGATTGATATTTTAACAAAGTCATTAAATGAAAGAAAAATTCAAACGATTTATATTGTATTAGATTTTAATTGATTTTGAATTCCTTTTTATGAAATACTTAAGATAGATAGTACATATAAAAATATATTTTTTAAACAAATTGAATAAATTATATAATAATATATTATATTATTATTATTATTATTATATAATTATTATTATAATTATATTTTATTATATTTATTTTTTTTTTAATTATTTTTTTTTTCATATTTTAATGATCACAAAAAATATAAAATTATCTTTTAAATAACCCAATTTATAAAATGTATTATATTAATTGTTACCGACAAGTTAGATTATTTCAGTTAGAACTAGTTTTCATTGTATAAAATGATTTATCATTAATTCAAAATCAACAACTAATAAACTTTACACTAGGGATGGAACGAAATGAAAATTCAGGATGGGAAAATGTATTAGACATATTATTAATGTTTTGTATAAAGAAATTAAAAACAACTTAATTATTAAAAAAATTATAATATAATACAGCCGTCAGGGTAATAACAAATTTCAAGTCAGAACACCGGGAACCTCCCGATATCCCAATGGCCAACAGTTCAGGCTAACTCTGCTTTACACTGATCTATTCAATAACAACATTTAAATAATTTTAAAAATACTGTTTTTTTTAATGATTAGACTCAAATTTAAAGTTAAGGTTGCACTATTGTTAGTAGAAATCTAGGAAGAAAATGTATTAATTTCTATACTACTATACTATTGAATGTGTAAGCATTAAGCAAATAGTAGTTCAGGATTTCAATTAATGAATTGTATACCTATTTGTATCATGACAGGTATCTATATTCTATAGACTATAACCTACAATAGTGTAGTGTAATAGCATTTTGAGTTTATAACATATAAACTAGGTGTAAAAAAAAATTTTTCTAATATGTTGATTTGTTGGAAACTATAATAATAATTAAGAATTTATTAAAATGATAAGACATATAAAAAAGTTAATTTTATATAAAGTGAAGAGTTATTTTAAAATTCTATTTATATTAAAAAATTAAACATTTTTTTATGAACACATAATTGAGTTTATATAAGTGTTGTTACACAGATGATTTCAGCAATCCGGTATGGTCTAGTGGCTAGGATACCTGGCTTTCACCCAGGAGGCTCGGGTTCGATTCCCGGTACCGGAATAAATTTTTTTGCTCTTTTTAAAAGGTATATAACTACATATTTTATTATAGTATGTTGACCAACATTAATACATTTTCATTTTAAATACATTAATCTTAAATGAATTTTATTCAAACTTTTAAATTTGTATTTTTGATGTCGAGAAAAGCTTTTTATTGCAATTTAAAAAATAAACGAACATTTTAAACTTCTATGAATAAAATATAATATTTATAAAATATTTTGAAAATTATATCATTAGAGCATTAAACTGTTATTATAGGAGAAAAAAAACTGTCATTATTTTAGGTATGTAGTACGATTGCTCTTTTTTTAATTACAACAAAGTAAGAAAATCAATTTTGTTAATAACCGGTTTTTTATAAATATTCCCTTTTTTTATTAGTCTAATTTTTTTATTCTGTTTTCCCTATTATTAAGAAAAGTAATGATACATTTTTATTTATAACAATAATATGTGTATTTACAATTAAAAATTGTATTTCGTAAATCTACAGTATGTTACTTTTCATTGAAAATCATAGTTGGGGTAAAAAAAAAAGAAACGCCCTAACTGACTAGGTACACTATATTTTACAATAATTATAATTATATATATTTTAATTAGCATTAATTTAATGTAAAACAATTTAAAATCTAAATTCAAACTATTTAATATGTAAATTTAAAATGTAAATAGGTACCAGGTACCTAGTATGGGTATTTATTCAAAAATTAAGGAAAACGTATATTATACAATTCTATAATAAAGAAAGATTTCTTTCGACAAGGTTAATTATACAAAAAATACAGTTTTAAATGAAAATCATAAAAACTTGATATTATGAAACATGTATGTATAGCGTCTATAACAAATAACACAAAAAATTGCATTAATAATATGTATTATCAATGATATAATTATATTGATGTTACAAAAGAATGACCCAGTGATGGTTTTTACCTTCTTTGCATGTTACGCACTAAATTATAATTTGTCACCTTAAATTTCAGATTACGGTGGTATAGTGAGTATAGGACACGGTCACCTTAATATCATACTATTATATTGTTAGTGTGTGTATATTATACTGCTATAATTATATTTCATCACTTACACGAACAATATAAAATGTTTCCCGTAATAGAATATTCTCAATAACTAGTATATAATTACTGGATTAATATTTAATATACTAATTATTTATATCACCAAAATGTGTCGAAAAATTTTTGAAACAGATAATACTTATATTGTTTATCAAAAATATATTGATAGCGTTTCAGACTAATATTTAGTATTATTAAAATATTAAGTATAATATTTTGTTTCGTAGATGAGTGACATTGATGGAGTATTGGGAAATTTGGGTTATTAATTATTGGTGAAATATTTTATTAAAGTACTTTTATTTTAAGTAAATAAGTAGGTACCTTATAACACTAAAAATAACATGTAGGTAGCTTGTATTCAAATATTATTACCACATTATAGGTCAATGTCAGTGTTAGAAACATGCATGTCTTTAATTTCCACAGATCAGAACGAGGTACCTAATAAATCTATAGACTATTTTTTTTTTTTAAATCGTAAATCGGTTTTTGAAACACTGACATTTTATTAATTAACGTTTCATATAATCCTATCCATTAATTGTACCAGTATAATTGTTCCAGTATTTACACTTTAAAATACTATACTGTGAGTTGTATGAGCTCGCTTTAAAAATAAATTAGCCATTAGTGGGTAATGATAATAATATTTTTAATTTCTGTGAATAGCGATTAAAATTTGTTGCTTTCTCCAGCACTGTCCTCGTCTGTAATTGTAGGAAGTAGATGCTAATTTACAATTTACGTGTTTAATACTTTAATCATTTAGAACATATTAATCATATACCTATTCATATTATACTGTTTTCTTAGAAGTTTAAGATGCTATGTTCTTAGTATCGTAAATGCCATAAAGTACTATGAAGCTCAAAATAAGATTGAGCCGATTGAGGTTTTACTGTAGTAAAGCCTACTATTATATACACAATATGAAATTATAAACAGTATGTGCGTTTTGTCATTGTTTAAACAAAATGTAAAGATCATCGTGATATGTAATTATGATAACGATCGCTAAATAGTGAATTTTTAGCACTTATGACGTAGATGCAACTCTTGAGTCGGAAAAATCAACTCGGTATTATGAAATTTGACGTCGGACACCGTACTAAGTAAAGATTAATTTTATGATGGCTACGTAAAATGAAAGTTTGTTGCCATACACAGACGCCGTAGATGCAATAATTAAAGCAGATACAGTATCCCCAAGCTAATAACTGGTAGCCTGACTACAAATTCATAACGATAAAAAATGTTAACAACAATTTCGGTCATCTGGTAAACTTATGCATTTTATTGAAAACAATAAATTGTTCAATAATGCAATAAAAGATTAAGAGGTGGAATTGACCATGCAATTTAACATCTAGTATTATACCTAGTTATACAAGGTATATGTACCCATATAACTGTAATAACAAAGATAAAAAATACATTTTAAATAGTAAAATTTCTTCAAAAATATTGTAATAAAACAAGTTTTTTTTTCATTGTGTGGTAATATACCTACTAGTTTTATGTGCTGACCAGACCCATATGCTCTCTTAAAAAAAAAAAAAAAAATGCAATGCGTACGTACCGTGCAAAGCGTGTTTCTTGTATTAATGTATAATTACTTACATATGTCGAATAATGGAAGGCTTATTAAGATTATGTGTATTTAATGCCCTTTAAATATCATTCGTAATTTTATAATGCAAACTTATTTATTTTATTTTTTAATGAAATACAAAGAAAATTATTTATGACAAGAATCAGTTGAGAAAAAAGTTTACACACATCTATGCACTTATTTTTCTGACAAAAATTGAAAATTTGAATTTATTTACGCAAATCCAAAAAAAAAAATTACATTATTATTTGATAAGTGAACGTCGGTTTTTTTGTACTTACTTGTTTTACATTGCTTAAATTGTATATTATGTGGTATGGGTGGTAATGGGTATTATAAGACTATATTTCTATCTGTATCAATATTATATTTGAAAATATTTAAATACTTTAATAAGAATAAACTGTAATCAATAATCATATATTTATATTAACATTTAAATTAATTATAAAATTAAACATTAAAACATTACATTTTAATTCGTTTTTATTACAAATACAGTATGTCGATTATTGATTAGGTAGTGATTACTGTAGTGACTAGTGATCTTTTAATTTTATCACATATAGCTCTATCATCATGGTATTGGAAGATCCCTTGACATATGGTTATATATCATATTCTAACAATTATCAGTTATCACATTATAATTATATTTCAAAACAGTGAATTGTAACTGTAAGTATATTGCCGTACTAGTATTTATAACATAACCTTCAGATATAACCGGTCATATCCAGACGAATTTGCCAACAACTGTAAACCGTATTATCTGTCACAAATATAACATTCACTGATTCGCAGATCAACTTTTGTACAAATGAGTGTACCTATCTATGCTGTAAAAATTACATTAAACTATTAAATGATATAATATAACGCTTAAGCATTTTACAATACAGTATGGTTAAACATAATACAATTTAGCTAAATATCATATCAAAAATAGCACTTTTCAAATGTTTCTATATATTTTGTACCATTATACGGATACGAAAAATAACATAATTGGTATTTAGTTATATTACATAATATCTAGTCATAAATTAATACAAAACTTTAATTTATTACGTACAAACACTTACCTATTTTAATACGATTTTAAATTATGAAAATTACAACTTTTTATATATTTTCTTGATAGTTTTTATAAAAAACACCTAATAAATATATATATATATTAGAGTATCTTGAAAACTGATCTTTAAAGATTTTTAAATTTTAAATAATATATCGACTTAATTAGTGGCTGTCCATGGACAGAACTTCTATAGTATTAATAGCTCATTAACCAAATCGTGAACGTGAATAGCTATTTAACTAGTATATCAATGATTATATTTATTATTGTCAACACAATTAAAAGTTAAACTGAAATAATGAAATCATTGGGTCTAATATTATTTTTAAATATGTAAATTAACATTATATCTGTAAAAAAAGATTAAAAAAATAAAAAACTAGAGAGCCTTCGAAAATCATCAAGGCTATCATAGAAACGAA
This sequence comes from Aphis craccivora, assembly GCA_009835225.1. Classification (NCBI taxonomy): domain Eukaryota; kingdom Metazoa; phylum Arthropoda; class Insecta; order Hemiptera; family Aphididae; genus Aphis; species Aphis craccivora. Next base: position 5,634 of record VUJU01001188.1, read on the forward strand.
GATAGTGATAATATAATATTCTTCACGAATTAAGAAAATATTTTAGTCTTTTTGATTAGATACCTAGATCCTAGTATAGTATTATTTAGTTACGTATAATTCTATGAAAATAATATAAGTGATTAAAAAATAATATCTAGGTGTTTTGAATTTAAAGAAGGACATGAATCTATTAGTTTGTATGCTTAGACATTTAATATATTTGACCCAATTTATGAAAATATTTAACTTGAATAAAATTGTATTATCTCTCAAGGATGTGATAGGTAAGTAAATTTGATGAAATCCATGTTTAAGGAAATTAAATATGTAAAAAAATAGATAGTTTATAATTTATAAAACATAAAATAAGTATCAATAAATTAGTCAAATTCTATGAAGTTATATTTCAATAGCTTTCGGAAACTTACAAAAGATTATCCATAAATGGAATTTATTATAACTTTTGTATTCAATACCTAATACATTACCCAATTATAATAGAATTAATTAATCTTTTAGTAATTATTTCAATAACCTTCGACTTGTTTTGGATATCTTTCATTTTTCAAAAGATCTCATAAGACTATTTGTGGATGTATGTATTATTAAAATCTAAAAATAATAAAATAAGTTTGTACATTGCAGTAGAATAATGTACATTAATTGTAAATACCAATGTTTTTTTTTTTTTTTTTTTTTTTTTTTATTTAATACAATCGTATTTACCTATAGTTGTAAACCTTAATGTGTATTCAATCATTGGTTAACAAAATTATTATAGATTAATTAAATTAGAAAGGTTAAATACAAAAAAAAAATTCTCTTAGATGATGGCCATGAATATTATTAAGGATTAAGTAATATTATAATTATATAATAATACTATATAAATAGTACAAAACAACCATTGTGTATAATCAAATAATATAATACATGTTATTCCACCAAAAGATGGGTTCTAATACATGGTTATTCAGGGCCATATTTAATATTTTTTGCGCCCTTCGGCTATAATAATGTATGAAACTCTCACCCTTTTTTGTTTCTTGTTTTAAATCCCATAACGTATAGCATATACATTCAATAATAGTAATCAATAAAGTTTAATTGGTTAAAATGTATTCCCACATAGAAAAATTTTATATAAAATTATTTTAAAATTAAAAATAAAAATAAATAATAAAATTTAAAATTTATTTTTATAAAATTTTATATAACATTTATGATAGCATAGTTGTTAAATTTCATGGATGAGAAATTTTAAATTAAAATACGTTTATAGCATAGTGCACTTAAATTTATACTTGAGCGGATTATAATAATCTATACTTTCTTAAGATGTAGAGGGCCAATTTTAATTTAATCACATTTTGGGAACTGGTAATATAAAACTTATTTTATCTTTTCAAAATTAATCACACAAAAAGTTTTTATTTTATATACAAAATTCGCTTTTTGAGACAGTTAGGTACTTATATATTACACCAAAAATTTTATAAACATATTCTAAAACTTAAATATACCCAATAATATTATTCTTTAATATATTTATTTAAAAAAATACCATTAATTCAAAATTAATTTACCAAAAAAAGCTAGCCAGGTAGCTCTGATTTATAAGTGCATTGAGTGTCAAGTGAATAAATGTTATGGGAGTGTTAAATTTGAATTCTATGATATACCTATCATGGAATTCAAAAAATGATTCTGAGCACCAAAAATTTTAATGAAATAAAAAAATTATTTCTATGATCTATAAAAATTATTGTATTTTATTGATTTTTAATTGTTATTTTTATTTTATTAACTTATCTGTTCACGGGTAAAACTTATATAAAATATTAAAAGTCGTAGAAACTAGAAATGTGCTTTTTACAGATAATGAGGAATTGCAATATTTATTCAATACTAAGATGATTTGTTTAATTTGTTTTGCTCATTCAAATAACATTTTATTTATTATAAATTCACTATAATATCATATTACAGCATGTATATTGTTTTATCTAGATATTGTTAATCAATTTTCATGTTTAAATCCTGCTGTTAAATTTTATGTAGAATTTATCAGGTTATCAAAGTATTATTGAAGCTGAATTTCAATTGCGATTATCTAAATAGAAAATAGTTAATTTAAAATGTAGATCATTAAATGCAGTTGAAACATAAAAACAGCAGTATATTTCCAAACATATGTCAACTCCTAAAGTTAGTTTCTAAATCTGTCTAAAGTAGATACTTACCTTATAGTATCATACCATGCAGTAATAAACATACATAAAGTTCAACAGCTATTGGTCAAAGTTGTCAAAGCTTAAAATTAAGAGAAAAAAAGTGGGTCAGTCCATTTCGGTGATGGATGTTTGTCCATCTTCCCTTCGGTCCTCGGACAAGATAGTGTAATTTTACTGTAGGTATTCGATTTGAATGCAATGATTGCATTCGATAAAAAAACGATTCTGAGCGGACGAGGGAATCTTTTTAATTTTATTTTATTAGTTTCTATGGTGATAAACAAAGCCGTAATTAGTCGTCCGTAATTATTTAATATTACAAAATCGTGATATCGTAAGTTTTTTCTTCTTTAACCGATTTTATTTCGATTACCGTTTTGAAAATCCAAAAATGACTTCTCCAAAGTACCAGCTCAAGAACATTGTGTTTCAGAAAATATGATACACTTGTACTTTTGAGCAAGTTTAGGGGGAGAAAAAGTGTTTACAGAATAAAAAAGAAATACACATCATTGTAAAACCAATACATTCCTAGCTCCGCTCAGAATCTAAAAAAAAATATAAATATAATATTATAATATAGTCAAAAAGACCTTTATATACGTGAAATTCATAACAATATGATACATGTAAAATTCATAATTTCCCACAAATAATGTTTTTAAACTATAACAAAATAATTAACATTATTATATATAGTTTAAATTAAATTAATTTCGTCTTCATTTGAACTTAAAATGTCTATAAAAAAATAATTGCTTTTATATATTTTTAGATTTTATGATTTCAGTATGAACTACCTACTTATGTGATAATCTTGTATTCAATTTTCAAAATTTAGATGTAAAACAAAATATTTTTTTAAGTTCCTATACCAAAATAGTTTACAATTTGTTGTGATTTTGAAGAATTTCGACAAAATCCCAATATCAAAAGCGTATACAAAAAATTGTAAGTACCTATGTATTATTAAGATTTTATAGGTTTTAGTATGAACAACTTATGTGTAGAATATTGTATTAAATTTACAACAATTTGACCCAGTGAGTTATTTTTTTATCAACAATTATAGAAAAAAAAAGCAAAATTTTTCATTTAATTTTTCAAGCCTATAAATAGCTTGAGTACAGTTGAAAATATATATAATGTTCCCATATATCTAATTGAAATGATAATTTAAATATTTAATGTAAATTTTAAATACCTATCTACTGTAATTTTTTTTTAGTCAACAAGATATCAATAATTCTTTGAAGAAAAATAAATATAGAATTAAGAATTAAAATTAAAATTCTAAGAATTAGAACTTGAAATGTTCATAAAAATTAATTCGAATTTATAGTCCATGAATTATATTGTTTTATATACGTTTAAAAACTAATAAAAAACCGCGTATTGAATTTTTTTTGATTCTGAATACGTACATTTTTGAGATTCTGATCAATTTTTTTTTTAAATTATAACTTTAAAGTTAATAAAAAAAATATCGTGACTATATCTTTAAGATATTTTTTAATTAAAAAATTAACAATTTATGAAGTTTTATATCACATTTTCAAGTATTTCTACTCAACAAATAGTTTTTAATTAATATTTATAAATAAATAAATAAATAAAAGAATTGTAAATTTTTTATGCCAATAAAGAGTCGAAATATATGATGAAAATTTGATCGTGAATACAAAGTAATAATATAAACATTTATTAATAAATATTAAATAATAATTTGTTCATGGTTTTAGAGTTTTGATCTGAATAAAGGTTAGGTAATGAATACCAGGTTGAGATAAGAAGTATCAAAGCTAGATAAATTTTTAATTAAAACTCAAAGTTTATAATATATAAGTACCTACCTATAAACATAAGTAATTTTTAAAAAAAATGATCAACTATCTTCAGTTAATACACTCGGAGTCGTTTCTATAGACGATACTATGGGTAAAATGTTATTTTGCAATTTGATATGTTTCCCGCCCATTCTTAGTTTCAGATACTCATTGCAATGTAATATTATTATAGTAATATAAAATATGTACGTATATCGGCTACAATGGTTGCATTGTCCGTACGATTATATGAATAGATTAAGCGAATGCAAAAAAAATAAAAGCCCGTAGTCACGTGCGTTAAGATTTATGACGTTCATTTTGTTTTAATATTTATTCTTACCTGAACACTGTATATATGAATAAATTGAAGACGTCATACTCGAAAAACGATCTTTGAATATTTTTGGTAGGTTGACAGGTACAGTGCATTTTCTATTTACCTCTTCAAAATAGAAAAATCGGCATTATCTATAAAATTAAATTTTAGTTTATGGAAAGCTATGGGATAAAAAAATAAAAATTAAATTCTATGAAAAATCAAAGTTTAAATCAATAATATATTTAAACCAATTAAATTTGTTTTTTCATTTATTTAAAATATCATAAAATGTTATTTTGTATTTATTAAATTATAAAACGTTAAATTGTTTCGCTCAACGAGACCGACTAACAACCAAACACGGAACATTGAAATAGCCAATAGGTATAAGGACGTGGCTGGCATTGAATCGTATATGATGATCATTGTATAACAATGTTGATAATGCATAATAATATAAAATGTTAAAATATAATATTAAAATCGGGCAATGACTGATTTAAAAATTATTTTTAAATTATTATTACTACCATAAACCATTCATCGATACGTTGATATTGACTTATAAGTTTTATGGGATATTGTTTGTAAGAAGTCGTTCAGCTTACTGAATTAAGAAAATAATATATACCTACTAACAATAAAATATTAACTACCTATAGAAATAGGAGTGTTCTTTCCACTCATAATCGAAAATCAACACATCCATTACGGTAGTTTAAGACCATAGGTATGAATTTGTGACGTAATAATACCAGCAGCCTAGCGAATTTCCAGGTTTTATTTATTTATTTCCAAAATTTCTATTAAATAATTGAACCAGTAGCGGTATACTTATGAAAGTATAAATCAAAGAAATAGAATTAATAACCTAAAACATAATCAGTTTTTTGTATTTTTTGTTTGTTTGACTTCACGGTAGCATGAATAAAATTCGTATCTCATTTAGATTGTTTACGGTTTTAAGGAGTTGTGATAATGTAGTAAACAATACAACGTACAAGTATTTTTATTGCGTGTACCTAGTCGGTAGATATTCAATTGCAACAGAATTATTACAGTCACAGACAAAAGATAATAATATACACAATAAAATATTGTTGATAATGGCTACGTATAAAACAATCTCGCCCAAAGTACAGTTAAAAAATATTTCTTATGATATAATAATACACAATATACAATAAACATATATATTATGTATCTTCTAAAAATATGCGTATATATATCGTATTTTATTACGTGTATAATATAAAAATAAAATAATACGCGCTAAAATAATATGCACTAAAATTTAATAAAACGCGCAAATTATATGTACCTAATTATTTATTAAAAAAAAAAAAAAAAAAAACTCCTGAAAGTGTAGAATTTCTGCTATATTAAGCATTGATGTCTCGAACACATCGCAGTAAGTCGACGCCTAATCGACAAGTCGAAGATTGTTGAATTTCGACTCGACGAGGTTTCACCGTACCACTTTAACTGCTCTGTAGCGTTCAGGCGTAAAACGGCCAAACACGTGTCAACCTATATAATATTTCGGTAGTTTCAACCGAATGTTTTGTGCGACGAATCCGAGTAACCCGCGTTTTGGCGGAAATCGCATACGACATATTGCGGTGCTGAACGAATTATTACACACATACCCATATATAATATCGTATACGACAACGATTATATTATATTGACCGTATAATGCACATATATTAATGTGCGATCGACGGTCGTGTTCGTTTGTTCGTTACAGCATCAGGCCATCACATATTATTATACTCGCGAACGTGAGTCGTCGTACCTTTCCATGTTGTATTATACACTATATTGCCTACTATAATTATTATACCGCAGCTGTAAGCGAGCGAGGCGCGAGCGTGTAGGTCGAAATCGTTTCCTACTTTTTATTTCGTATTATTTATTATTATTATTATTATCATATAGATATATACATTTTTTTTTTCATCTCGCCGCTAACAGCCGTGTGAATCCGTGATCGTCATAATACAATATTATTACTATTATCGTTATCGACACAGCAGCTGCAGAATAAACGACGACGACGATGCGCGTTGCACGGGGACCAGCGTATGCAATTTGACTACAACGCGAAGGGAAAGGGAGCTTCGATGGCCGTGAACGACCATCGGATCCGCGTATAGTGGCACCCGGTAAACGAACCGATGCTCCGTGGAGTGCAGTCATTGTTCGGTGCCCGTTGGCTCTATCTGCAGTCCCGTTCTGGTCGAACATACTAAACTGCAATATCGTTACATATATTGTGTGTGTATATATTATATATATATAACGTGTGTATGCGTATTTTTTTAAATTTTTTTTTTTTTCATTAAATTTTAACGCAATACCGCACACGATATTATAGATTTTTTACACCTGGACCGCACCGGGCACCTGACGGACGAAACGACGTTTTCCTGTAAAATCTCGTGCGTTTTTATATCGGTTTTTTTTTTGTTTTTCGATTTTCCGTTTCGCTCGTAATACTGCAATATTAATATTAACATAATATTATTATTATTATTTTCACGAAAACTGTAACGATATTATAATATTACATACCTCTACACATTGATTATTATTATAATCGTTATTCGCCGCCCGACATCGACGTCCGGACAACAGCGTGAGTGTGCACATATCATCTCTATAATACGTACAACATGTTTCGTACGTACGTAATAATTATTAATTTGTATCCCGGAATTTTTCTCATTGCGCTTTCTGTACACACTGGAACACCGTGTTTGAACTTAACAGCGGGGTTCGGTATAAAATCGCGAATCGATGATTAGTGTGCTTAAATGCGTGATATCGATTATACATTTTTATGATTATAACCATATAAAAGTTATAGTCACACTACACTCGTCTTCTTACATTGAGTAATGAATTATGTGCAATCGTTTGTATGTTACATAGTTATAGAGTACCTAGGTAAACGGTTAACGAATAAATTGAAAGAAAATATCAATGTCTAAAACCTTTTTTTTTTTAATAAATACTGACAGAAAAAACGTATGCGTTACGTATGTAAAATAAAAAACAAAAATACATAAATGTCAAAATCGTTTTGTGATTTTTTCATTACGTACTTGAATGACCTAATAATAATTAATACCTAATTTAAAAATTAATCTATAATTTTTTTCAACTTAATGTTTTACACGTTTCAATTTGCAATTAAAAAGATTAAGAGAACTAGATTTGAGTAAATTATTTTATTTATATTTTCACTATTTTTTACCATTTTTTTCTGTAAAAGTATTACTTTTAATTGATTTTTCGTATCCCGTTATAATTAATCGTAAAACTATAATAAATATTTTATATTTTTACATTATATATAACTCAGGTACATAATATATATTATAAACTTAATGTATAAAATATTTTAAAGTATTCAAAATAAGTTTAACATTCAGTAATGTTTCCTTTTAAATTTTAAATTTGCCTTATTTTTAAAAAATCCGTTAATAAACGTATGATATTACGACTCGTGCAAATTATAAAACTATTAATTGTGTAAACTATAGATAAATAGACTACATAGATTGGAGCTAATGATAATATAAACGATAAAAAAAAAAATTATTAGTACACATTTTTTTTTAATATAGTTGTCAACGAGATTTATTATTTCTCCTCTCTCTACGATCGCTGACGTAGGTAATGGACGAAAGTAGTATGCTTGCGGTTCGCCTTGTAATATAAAATGTATTTTACATTAAATCGCACTGTTCGTACCTAATACATAAACGATTAATTATTTAATCACAAAAAAAAAAATAATGTATTATCAGCATCACCCGTGAGTTTTATTGACAGTGTCCAATTTTTGTTACAGAACTTCGTGAAGCCATAAATAGAAACAATGGTACGAAGTTAGGTTGTGCATCGGGATATCGGTATCTCTATTGATTTATTTACTGTTCATTCGCTAATCTATTTGCAATCCACTACACGGCCAGACGGGGGTGGACGATATGGATCAAAATCAGCGAAATTATTACAAATCAAACATAGCTGCTTTGAATTTGACCGCAGCACTGGTGAAAAGTGAACCGGTCGACGAAAAAGAGGATGATGCGAAATGGCCCTGTCTCGAAACTGCCAGTGGCAAAGGCTTGTCCACGGAGACGTCTTCCACAACCTCCAGAGGCGAAACCTCCAATGCATCTAAGCACATAAGGAAACCGCTGTGTACCATAGGTATGTGCGCTATTAATTATGATATTAATAACATAAAATCGTATAGATAATTTATTATGATATACTCGACGAGCACAAACGGATTATTTCACACGGGGATATAAAATAATCCAAAAATTTGATTATTTTTTTTTCTGTCGTATATTGTTATGGTTAGTAATAACTGTGACAGATCATAAGTTATAGTAATATTAGACTGAATTGCTATAGTTTAAACTTTTAATATATTTTTTTTTTTACACAACAATGATTACGATTTATGGTGTCATTCATTCAAATTTCTCTGAAACATCAGTAAAAATTTTAACTTTTTGGGCAATACTTTTATACGTATATTATAATATTATCAATTATTAAGTCGGATAAGTAATTTAGTTGTTAATTTGTTCACAATGAACTACAAATATATTATTGACTACAAAGATTTTATACGATATATTATTTTTGATAATTTGAAGCAATATTCGTTGTGTATTGACTTTTCGTCTAAACGTCATATTATTATCAAACGAGTTAGAGATAATCTTTTTTCAAATTATAAACAAAATATAGTGTTATATTATTTACATAATATTAAATTTCTTTTAAATATTTTATCATACATAGTATACTTTAACGATTTTTGTGGTAAAACAAGTCTTATATACTTTAAGTGACTAATACTTTATAATTTAAATAAGTATTTATAATAGTATGGTTTAAGAACCTAACCATCTTTTGTACCTTCAGTTTCACCATACATCAAGGTTGTATAGTTAAACCACGTCATGTTAATAAAGACCACAGAGGGTAAAATTATGGTTTAATAAAATTTCTATTTTAACCCAATTTCAAACTTACGTCATACAAACTAATTTAATATGAAATTAATTTGAATTGTATTTTAATGAGTATAATAAATAATAACAAAATAAATCTATGGATATCGGAAAATTATAAAAATGTATTTAATTTTTATTTTTATAGTAAATAAATCTTTTATTATTGGGTGTTATGTATATTGTATAATATATACCTACGATAAAATAAATAATAGTATTTACAAATACTAGGACTTATTTGTTATGCAATACTATTATCGATAGTATTTTATATTTGAATTATGGTTATTAGATTGTATACATTTGTTTTGACCAAGTCTATTAAAATAAAAAATGAACTAAATATTAGATAAACTATTACTTCAACTAAATGTCCAAAGGGAAATAAACAACAAGACTATATTTAAATACAATTTAATGATGTGATTATTTTCTAAACTATCATTTTGCACTTTTTATTTGGCTATTTTGAAACACAATAATTATAGTTGAGAAAGGTCAACATAACAGATCGCATAAAAACATCGTTTACTATATTAAGTAATAATTTAAAGTGATAATAATAATACGATTCTTATATATTATTTAGTAATATTATTTTGCATTTCACATTTTGCTAAAAACCTACTATCATGGGTGATAGGAATTTTTCACGAATCTTTAAAAGAAGCGGTCAGCCTTGGTAATCGGTTTGTTTTTAGTATTGCGTATACGATAGAAATTGAAACTAAATCAACCTTGCATCCCACCGGTTCCCAAACAAGCCGAATTAACAATTGCAACTTGTTTATTGGGTTAAATGAAATTGCTAACATATGGGAATTAAAATGATAGGTATATTAAACAACAAATAGAAATTAAATAGTTGCTGATTAGTGATTACTCTATAGAAAATTATAACTACAGCAATTATCCACCTAATGATTTATTAACTGTACGCAATTGTAACTACAAACTGTTAAGAAATATACGTATTTTAAATTATATTTTTATAATTATGAACTCATATAAATATAACATGGTATTTAAATAATGCATAATATTTTATTGAATTATATAGTTTAATCTACAGCTTCAATTTTTATAACTCAACATTATAATTATGATGTAACTTCGATAACAAAATTGATAATTTAAAAAATGTGTCTATATTATATGAATTTAAATAATGAAAGAGTTTTTAAAAGTAAAATTACAAATAAATTACATTAAATGCTAGAAAATTATTATAACTTAGTTAAAAAATTGAAAAGTTAAAATGGTACTTACTTAAACTTTGATGTACAGTGATTAAATCAAATTTAGTACATAAATTCAATATATATATTATACTGCAAAAATTACAAAAACAGCACTTAATAAAATTGATCAAATATTTCATTGGTTACTTTGATTTACGTTCTTAAATTGTTTATTTGTTTTGATTTGGAAATTTAAATCGCTATAAACAATAAAATAATATTAAAACAATTTTTTTATATAGTAACTAGAACCATACAGATGTACGTCTCATATATTTATCGAATAAAGAAAATATTGAAGATAATAAAAAAAAAAAAAAAAAATTAAAATTAAAATAAAGTCATAATTATTATACTCTACTCCTATTAATTATTGTATTTAGATTTTAAATTATATGTTCGAGTATACCAAAAACGGGTACACAGTAAATTACTTAAATGTGTATTTACGTTAAAAAAAATAAATCATTTTGAACGTATAAAGTCATTAGGCATAAAATAGAATGATATAGCGCATTTTGATGAATACTAATAAGATTCTATTAAAGACGAAAGAACGATTTTAATGTACATTTAATTTGTTTGTGTTTCTAAACGTATACCTACGTTCTGTTTGGAATATGAAAAAAAGTTATATAAGTATTTATGCAGTTTGATATATTTTGTTGTTACTTTTATCAATGTCAAGGTGAATGCAAACACGATTCCATCGTGGTAAAGACCGAAATAAAAATTAGGAGATGTAATCATGACATTAAATGTTCGTATAATCTTATAAGTTCCTATTTTATAGACTTGTTTCTAACAAAATATGTAATGCATTTCCTAAAACCACGCGTGAATTGTTATTATACATCGAAACTTTGCATATTATTTAATTATTGTTACTTAAACAACGAACCAAAATACTGCATTATTCACTTAGTTAAATTGCTATGTTTTTTGTACTCATTAACAATTATTATAGTTGGAGACGATAAAATGTTAATAATTATAGTCCGTCTCTGATTTTATTATGTGTTGTGTAAATACACTACTTACTGGTTTATTGAACTCAAATATATGAATCGAATGGTTGGCTTCTGTTGATATTTTTGGTACGAAAGCCCATCGTCACTGTTTACTGTCTGTAGATTTGAGTTTACAGTTTAACTAAAAGAATCGTTAAAATTAATTACCTGCGGCGAGAAGTACAAAATAAAATACACACATTTTGTTCTTACGTGTTTATAGGTATACAATATGCATAATATACAACAAAATTAAAATATAGATATTTATTGCACAGACATATAGCGTTTAAAAAAATCAGTGATATATATATATATAATTATGAAATACTTCAATATTTAAAAAAGAAATTTTTTTTTCTTATTTTATTAAATAAACTTTTTTACGTACATTTGTCATTAATAATTTTTTTTTTTTTTAATATTAAACAAAATATTTTTATATTGACAAAAAATGTAAATATTTACAATTTTTATAAAACATAAACATTTTTTTAACATTGAAATCTTAATATAATATGTCTATTACTTTTGTTATCAAAACACTAATATATTTTTATTATCGATTGTCTATTACAGGTTATAAAGTAAATTATTTATACTATTAATATAAAATGTAATATGAAGTATTTAAGTGCTCCACACAAGTTTGACGCGTTATACAGTTTTGGTGTTTCAAAGTCACATTTTTTCTTACGCACAACACATTAAAAATATAAAATAAAAACTTACTAGGAAAGACGTTCTGCTATATTATAGGTTTCGATTGTATCTCGCCAGTCGCCATTGAGAATAGGTCACTGTAATGAATGTGTTGAATTCAATGATAAATTATTGCACACATAAAACGGTTCTGTGTGGAGACGGACACGCCGTATTTATATAATTACTTATTAGTAATTTGTTTTTCTATTAGTGATACAGTAGGTTTAATTAATTTTTGTTAAACATAACGTAAAATCCTTCACATCCTATTTTATAATAATATAATTAGAACATTAGATCATTATTTTTAACAAATTAATTAATATTCATGTACCATATTAGAACGGTGAAAATAGGTTCACGGTATAGATAGATTATAATAAGCCTTAATAATAAGCCTGAATATGTTACAACAAAATTTCTAAAATTATTAGAGGAAAAAATGTTGTTGTATTACTTCATCGACATTTTACTTCAAATGTCTATAAAAATAAATGTTATGAATGTGTTTTTGAAACTTTGAAATAAACAAAGGAAAAAAAGTAAGAATAACTATTTGATTTACGTTTACAGACTTAAGTTATAAAAATTAAAAACTTTATGAATTTATAAGGCAATAAAATTATTCGTAAATTTTCATGATTTAGAACAATTTTGTCAATATTTGAACTTAATTTTTTTTTCTCAATGCTGATGAAGGTCTAACTTATGATGAAAAACATTTTTACTGCTCCAAAAGCCAATGGCACACAAAAAATAAAAATCATTGTAAAAACCAACACATTAATTGCTCATTTGGTCCACTCAGAATCTTAAACGATGTTTTCATTGCCATGATTGTACTTCGTCTCGGGAATTTTGGAAGTGGTTACTCGATGTCCTCCACGTAGACACTATTATGTAATCGCTCGGGCGTCTAATGTCGGTAAATATCTCTTAAAAATGTATTGAATGAGTAATACGCCGTAGACATTCCGGGTATTTCCAAAACCACATGGCGGCATCTGCAGGACAGATCAGTGACACCACCCACATTATAACGTAGCTTAATACGTTATGATATTAAATTAATAATAAAATAATATATACAATATATTATATATAGCTCGGGATATGATGATGATGACGTTAGTGTGGTTACTGGTTTTCGAATTTTTCATGATTATATATTGTATTTTATCGCGCCACAGCCAATATTCCACCCGCGGCAGAGACTCGATCTCACTTGTCTGTCTTGTCACGTGTCCGTCGGGCCGACCCGAATTTCAATGGACTCTCCCGTGGCGTGCGGTTAGGCTGGTGGTGACTAAGTTCACGGATCTACAACTCGAGTGCGTCAATAGGATCTTCTATAATGTATTATATTATTACTATTATTATTAATGTTGTATATGCGGGACGGGCGTACGTCCGATGAATCCTTAATGCGTCTCCTCTGCCGCCGTTGCCCGTTTTGTTTTAACGTTGACCAACTGTTGACCTTGCGGACGAATAACGACGTGTGTACTTAAACACTTTAACGCTACCGCGGATCCCGGCTGTGCCGGGGAAGTCAACACCGTCGACCGTCTGCGACATGAACGACCACCGCCGTAGTCGTAGTCGTCGGTTCACTATATACCTATTATCGATCTACACCTATACTGTAGCCGGAACAGATAATAGACTGGTCGCGCATAACTATATTGACTATAATACAACTCGATAATGGGATCGGCAATATTACACGATAGATATCGCCGCAGCTGTATTCACTGCAGTTATAATTTTGCTAAAGGGTTTTATTCGACGAATCCTGAAAATGTTAATGAAACGTATATTATATAGGTGCTACTTTACAGTTCGTTCACATTTTGGACGGCTCAAAGCTCGTTTTTTAATGGTAACGAATTATGAAGTTTTCACAGGGCCGGCTCTAGTGATTGTTTATACGTAGGCAAAACTTAATTTTGCCGCCACTGTATACTAATCAAATGTCAAAAAATGTCGCCTTGTGCCTACATCGCCTACGCCTTAAGCCACCCCTGAGTTTTCAAAATCATTCGACAATGGTAAATTAATCACCGTATTGATAACGTGAAGAAAATAAATTCCAAAATGTGTGGAAGAGTTTCTGTTAGACCCAGATTTAATTTGTTATAAATGATTACCTATTTTATTAGCTGGTTGGCAGTGTATAAAAGTAATTTTAATTAAATATCACGCCGTTATCTTATTGCATGGGATCTAGGAAAAATAAATACCCGATAAAAAATAACTGAGGAAATAAGATTCCATAGAAAATATACTCAACAAAATAATAATTATTATAAGCATATTTATAGGTAGGTACATAAAAAAAAAATCAATAAATTTATACTTGATAAATAATTAATTCTATGTATAATAAATATCTAATAAAACATGGGTAATTATTAAAATGATTATGATATATAGATATAGGCTTATTAATATTATAATATAATATACAATTAATCGTAAAAAAATAAAACACAAAAAAAAAAACATAAAACACAGGCGAGTACTAAAAGTGTACAACAAAATTACATAAGAAAAATATAAAAATAATTTAATGTTTTACGATATTATATTGTTGCTATTTTAAATGCATTATTCATGGAATTCGCAAATTATAAATGTTAAAAATTAAAAATATCTGTGTACAGTGTCACTATATAAACTTGAATCTTATATTTTTGCAACCAATATAAAATAATACGTCTGTAAGAAATTATAAATATCATAACAAATTTAAAAAAAAGTGGGTAAGTGGGTACCGCTCTGTTGTACATTAGGTGCCGTATGGATCATTATTATATATTATAGGAGTGTTAAATTTGAATCCAATATTTGAACTTCAAATGCTGATAAAAAAAAAATTGTGCCTATGTATTCTTATAATTTTTTAATCATTATAAGAATAACTTATGAGGAACTTTTTATTAAATTTTCAAGTATTTTGATAGGGCCAAAAAACTTTTATCGACACTTCAAAAAAAAAATTTCAGAAACATTTAAAAATTCAGTTGTCTAAAAATAGCTCAAAAAAAGTCAAAATATTTTGAAAATTAAATCACGTAAAGAAAACGCCAATCTAAATAACTGGTAAAATTTTCAAGTATCTACGACTTACACTTTTTTAATAATAACAAATATTTAAAATCGTTTGAGGATAAATCGTTATCGTTACGCTATTTCGTAAAAATTTAAAATTCAAACGCAATTAAAATTTTTTCTATAATGATGCTTCAAATTTTCTCAATAGGTACTTGAAGGAAAACTTAGTGTTGTATTTTTAATTCTTAGTTATTAACAAAAAAAATTTTATGATTTTTCAACTTCAAAATTACTTGAGAATTTTCGCGTTTTCGACAGATTTCGTAAAAATTTGAATTATAAACGCTTATAAAAAAAAATTGTGACTAACAATTTTTAATTTTTTTTAGCTACAATAAGAACAACTCATAAGGAACCTTGTATTAAATTATTAAGTTTTTTTGGCCATCCAAAAATTTTTTATCGACACTCCAAACAAATTTTTTACACATTTTTTGAAAATTTAACTGTATATAGATAACACTGACATAAACATTTGGTGAAAAATTTCAAGTATTTACAGTGATTAGTTTTTGAATTACAACCATATAAAAAAATCGATTTGGTCGAAAACTGGTATTGCGTAAAATTTTACATTTTTCCGTCATTTTTTTTTTGTTTTTTTCACTTTTACATCAGAAACCACCCCCATAGTTTGAAATTGAAGCATTATTTCGACTAGTGCACAGACACAAAAAAAAAAACACACATCATTGTAAAATCAATACATCCATCACTTCGTTTAGAATCTAAAAATAATACACCGTGTTTATATGAATATTTTTAATGTCTTATTACATTACACTTTGTAAGTAAAAAGTTATTAATTATTCAATCACAACTATGATACTCAGTAGGTAGTTAATATTTTTAATTTATTTTGAATATTTTCAAATATTATATAAATATTTAATATTTTGAAGTTGTTTTTTTTTTGTGGGGGGAAGTTCTAATTCTCTTTATTTTGTAAACCACGCTTTTGAACGTGTTTTTCAATTAAGTGCTATATAAATTGTTTGTCTGTTCATTATCAATAAATTTGGTTAAATAAATATTTCAAATAAAAGGAGAGAAAAGAGCAGAAATGTTTTTAACATCAATTCTTTTATTTTTATCTAATATTTTGGGACAATCATTTGTGTAAATGGGTGTAAAATATTCCATTAGGTCTGTTGCTTCATCGCGCATAAAATGTGTTAAAAATTCTAGACCCTTAGTAACATTATTTATATGTAAAAATATCAATCCATCTAGCATACCATTAAGTTGATTAAACATTTTGTTTTGACTATATAATAACACTTTAAACCTAGTGATTGAATTTTACGATGTTTAAATTGATATAGGTAGGTAATAAAAACATCTTAAGGTTTGTATGATTATTGATCACCTAAAATATTTTTGGCAGTTTCAATTACAACTTCTTCGAAATCAACATTTATATTTAATGTTTCAGAATTTAAATTATACGCTTTTCACACACGGTTATAATAATATTAATCACATTTTTATAAGTAGATTGGCTTTCCTCTCCTACAAACAGTAAGCCGCTGTAAATACTTTTTTATTTTAACTATAATAAAATATAGCTGTTAGAACTGTGCAAAGAGGGAATTCCCAACCATATTTTATTAAGTATCAATTTCAATTAAATTTAAAAGACAAACATCAATGGAAAATATTATTGCATCAGAACTATAGAACCATTATTATAAAGTAAGAATCGATGACCGTCAGGCTCTCCAGTTGTACAACCATTTGTCTATAATAATAACATAATATAAATGTAAATTAAAAAAAAAACATTTATTTAATAAATATCAAATTAAAAATATACATGTACGAGACTTACAAAGCCAATAATAATAATAATTTATGTCTAATAATTTTAAAAACAATGTCGTAGAAAAACTCGCATGAAAATCACTACATTTTAAAATTAACCTATAAATATATTAATTTAACTTAAATACCTTCTATTGTCAATTCATCCAATGACGTGAGACTTCGTAGTTATAACGCGACAGATAAAGAACAGACTGACAGACGGTTCCACAAAATATAACTTAATAGACCAACAGAGCTAAAATAACTATAACTGATAGATGGCTAGAAAATAAAAAGTTTATAATTATGAAGATACAAATTGTAATGTAGTATAAAATACAACATATTATATGAGAAAAAGACTTAAGCGTTACTACAGTAAGAACTATTAATAGGTATACACTATACACTACATAATTAAATATATTATCCACGTTCTAAAAATATTAATTTTTTTTGTATACATATTTTCTTTTGGGTATTATTTCTATGGTAATTATTTTCACGAGTGTTTTACTCGACTACCTATCTCAATTTTAAAATTAAAACATTTGTCTTTTAAACAATTTTTTGTCAAACGATACTTTACCAAAGTAAATTACGTTCGAAATATTTACAATAGACCGGTTAAATGAAATGTATAAATATTAGAAAATGCGTAAAGTAACACATGCCTGTACCACGTGGGTTTAAATAATGTATAATACAGGATAGATGGTCGTTTTAATGAGAGTGTTAACGTTTAAATGTAAGTGGCGATGTTCATAAATCAGTTTTTGAACAATATCGTTTTGTTTTTAATTAATATTTTATTATAATGAGTTAAGTGTTGACATCTTTTTATAACGCACACACATTTCGATTTAAAAATTTCATATTTACACGTTACAGTAAATACAATACATAATATATGATATAGTAGTATAGTACCTATACATCATCCGCACACCGCATACAGGTATCACTACATTGACGCACCATATTAACATATTGTTATTATAAAATACCACTAACCACAAACCGTTGTTTTCATCTCACGTATTACTTGAACAAAAGTTATCAGTCTTTAATGCCATCATATCTATAAAGTAAACGTAATTATAAATTGCAAAACTCTCATCGGTTAACGTCATACGTGCTTAGTGCTTAATATATGCATATACACTATACAGGTATGTATAGTCTTAAAATGTAAGTACGTATGGATTACCAAAGATGTTTTTTCTCTTAAATTATAATTTATATTGTTGTTCGTCACCTGTGACGTATCTAAGGAAATAATAAGCCACATAAGGAAATATATTATTGAAATTTATTGATGTTCACGGAAATTGAAGGTCGCAAGGACATGAGTTACATCTATAGTGTACAGGGATTATATACATTGATTTCTTTTAATAACTAACACATTTCCAGAAAACTTAAGCAATTAATACAAAACTGCGATTTTAAAGTAAATATATTTTTTTATTTACCTATAATGAAGCTATAATACACATATTATTATGTATTTTTTTTTATTTAAACACTAGAATTTTTCATTTTTAATGTCATATATATAGATAATAGCTAATTTCTAATGACCCAGTCACCGAGGCCGAGTTTGTATTCATGATCAATAAAAAAAAAAAAAATTAAAATTTTATTTGATGATTAAATTAATTTCATGTCTTAAGAATATTGTAAATGGAGCGGATCGCACTATAGTTAGTTACAGAACGTCTATTTTTAGTGTTCTACTGCAGCTGTTTCTCATTATGATATATCATTTCATTATGCATAAATTAAAAAAAAAAACACTGACAACGTTTGTTACACAATTTCTATTATTACAAGATATAGGTAGAGCTACTTCACAGTATTGTTTTTGATCAGTTCATTTCTAAAATTATTTGTTGTAAATTTTGATTTTTGGACCATTCGAATAATGATATTTTAGTTGTTTAATAGGTCGTGTAATTACTTTTTCTGGTTTGAAATAGTTCTATATCATTTATAATAATACTCATCGTGACGTGTAATGCCGGAATAGAAAAAAACGGCCCACCAGGATTTCAATTCGTCTATTGGTATTTCGTGAGTGGTGTGTGTGTGTGATAAAAATAAACGTTGGTCTTTAAATATCACTGCAAAAAAAAAAATTGTCTCATGCTGGCAGATTCGGTAACTTTGATGGTTAATTAATGTCACCATACATATTATAGAGCAGCAACGAAACTATAATATTCTTTTTTTTTATGAAAAGCTTCTGTAAAAAAAATCTCGTTGTGCATGGTCGCAACTATTTGTGTGCTTAGTAAATGACATATGGTTAAAAATACGAAACCGAAATACGAGGTGCACTACACATATACCTAGCACAATGTTGTAGATAATTCGACATGCCCGGCAAACGATTGGTAACGGAAAAATCATTGTGTTTACGACCGTTTACCAACCATTCTGCTCAAATGCCATACAACTATAACATAAGTTTTGAAGAATTGACATGATTATATTATTTTATATCGATAAAACATACTAAGGTTGGTAACGTGTACTTTGATTACCTAAGTACTCGTATATCATTCGTTCTCTAGTGCGATGGACACGTAGAATATTGATTATTCGAATCATTCTCATTCGACTAATTAAAGAGAAACAATAAAGACAAAGGTTTAATTGATATGAAATCGATTTTTTTCTCACGGAAATACAATATAAATTAATATTTAACTATGATGTACGTAACACGGCCAGAAGGTTGAATTTTCCAGCGTATGTATAGGAATATTCAATTAATTCAAACGTCGTTTTGAAGAACGCGCACACGCACCCATTCACGTCATAGGTTTTGGCTGGTATAATTTATATACATGGAAGGTAACCTAACGAGTGCAATCAATTTCTAAAGTATCTATCTATATTGTTGGCTTAAAACGCGAACTTTTACGTCCACGAAACTCAACATTGTTAATTATCACGATTGTAAATTAAAGAATCTATAAAAATTTCAAAAAATAAAAAAATAGTTGCTGTCATGTTACTTATCTTGTCTGATAAATGACAATACTATTTTATTAATTACACATATTACGTGGATTATACATTTTATCATTTTATGTTATTACTAGTAATTTATTATAATTTATGATATCAGTGTACCTAATAATGTATCATCTTCATTTTATATTATATATTATTAATATATGTATGACGTGGTGTTGTATTAGATTTTCCAGTATAGATGACGCTTTGCATGTACGGTGTACCTACCGTTAAGGACAAAGTTTTTACTATAAATGCAAGATGTAAATAAATAAATACTACACCATTGCCAAAGTACGTGATTTTAATACTTTCAACGTACCGATAATTTTTTAGATTCTGAACAAAGCGATGTATTTTTTTTGAAATCGCATCCTAGAATCTTCTATAATGCACAATACAATTTAGTCTACACAAGACTATCAAATTTAAGTTTAACGATTTTATCAGGACGTTTTTCCTTCTTTGCATATTTTGAAACTATTGAGCTATCTACTGTTTATTTTAAACAAATTCGATAGGAGTAAACACTATAGACACTCGCTGGTTTTCATTCCTGTCTGAGCGTCAATGGATACGCTATATCTATGTTATTATAGATTCTCACACTTTACCGTCTGATTTATCGATCTGTAATGTATTGTAAACTCATCATTTTAACATACACTATTTTATTTACAAGAGTAGACAGCAGTATTCTATTAAAGTAAATAAATAATAATTTCGTCGATAACACTTAATAATATAGGTAGTTTCATTGTCACGAATAGATACATTTCTTTGAACGTATATATTATAGGTAGGTACCTACATATTCTACAAAAAGAATTACATTTTCAAATCAGTCGATTTCGTTTAGCTTTAAATGTGCGTACATAATAAAACGTATAAAAATTAAATTTAAATTATTATTTATTTATTTAGTAGGTATGTTATAGTATTTATATATAGTAGGTAAAAACGTATAGTATATTTAATTTATATAAAATATTTTATATCGTGTGTGGGTGTCTTGCTGAAATTATATTAGGTACATAGCTACACGGATATACTTTATGGCGATTAGTCCGTGATTCGATAGAATACAACCCATAATATGCGTAGTTCTGAGTATAGGCAGTTGAGTACAATCCTAAACCTTCTAGTATGTCCTAGACAAGGTTAACACACACATACACACATATTTATTATATTTTATTGCATTATGTACTGTACATGAGGTGGTCTTATGATGTATCCGATTTAATATTCGTTTTAACCAATTGAAATTGAATGGTACACCTATACCTAGATCGAAACATCACACACGCGTGAGATAGGCACGCATTACGAGTTAAGTTTACACATAGGAGGTGTCTAATACATCCTTAGCACGATTTTTGCGTACCCAGATTTGGTCCGATAGTGATTCATATTAGGTACAATAGTGCGTGCGCGTCTATGAAATATAGGCACGTCCTTGCGCCATACATATTACATTTATATGTATATATCTTACATTATGTACCTATTGTATTTATGTATATATTTATTTTATTCATGTGAAATAAAATAAAATATTTGAATACATCCTTTTCCTATATACGTACACGGTATTATTATGTACCTACATGGTTCAGTGTCTGCCACGCGTGTTGTACAATTATTATTATTTATCTGCGTGGCGAAAATATAATTAAAAACTATAACCGATGGCCGAAAAATAGTAAAAGTTCCTGTTCTTTTATTGTATATGATTTATGACTTATGTTGTGATTATTATTATTATTGTTGTTGTTGTTGTTGTTGTTGTTGTTGTTGTTGTTGTTGTTGTTGTCGTTATTGTTGTGGTTATTATTATTATTATTATTATGTTATATAAAATCATGCAGTGTATAAAAAAAGGTTAAGGCCGTGGAAGTCTTATGCATATACCTACTATATAGATATAGGTAAGTGCTATAATGCTTTATGGAACTATAAAGATGTGTACGATTTTGTTCATGACCTTAACATTTTGACACTACACGCATTTGGGTTTTGTCGTTAGAAATTTGAATGTAGGTATAAGTTAGGTTAGGTTACATGTCGTCATTCACAATGTGTATGAAATTGGTGGGGTATAATGAAAAATAACTTACATAATTTATTTTATTTTAATTATGATTACATCAATTAGATTCACGTTAATAGTATGTATTTTCTTCCATTATTTAATCACGGCCAATTGCAATAAACATCCAAAATCTTTGAAGACCGTACACGGACCGCGCCAATCTCATTTAATGTACCATAATTCGCATTAGCAGTAATATACAGAAAGACGATAATACTGTACAGTGTACAACTATCGACCATACATATATATAAATAAACTTTAAATGATACACAAAGCTGCGATACGAATACGAATATAGTCGGCCCTTGACCGACTGATGGATCGATCGACTAAAAGGCCATAAATATACTTAATTAATTGCAGATGCACCGTATTATATCGTGCATACAAATCGATGTCCATATTATAATATTAGCCTTGGACGTAATAATAATGTTATTACTCTTCAAAATCAATGTACATCTATATAAATCATAACCTTTGACAAAAACAAATAATTTTGATTATATTATGGTCGGTGCATCTGTATTCAAATCACCAACAGGTTGTTGTTATCGTTGTCTATTTGCAGATGTTATCGTCAAGAAAATGTAATATATATGTATATTATTATATTATATTGTACAATAATAATTAATATTCAATTCATATTTCGACACCTATATTGTACGACAATACTTCATTGTAAGTACGTATCTGCATGGCCTACAATGGTGATGGCACCAATTCACTGTTAAGTGATAATAATTAATACGATTTAAAAAAAAATCCATGTGAGTACACAAATCGCGGTGAAACACGATTGCGCCTGCTATACTTTTTTACATGTAAAAAATACACCACGATTGCGCTTGAGCCTAAAAATTATAATATAATAGGTATCCTAACAATTTTCCAATACACCGTTTAAAAATGCAGTCGGACTTATTCAATTCGAAGTCGAAATTAAAATTCGAGTTAACCAAGTCCTACTATATTTATACATGGATTTGTAAAAATTTGTAAAAAAATTGTCATCTATTCTTTTTATCCTTATAACAATTTTTCTTCCCAATTTTACAGGCTTAGGGGTAAAATCGAACTTTTACTTTCAACTTCATGTTGACTAAGTCCGACTGTATTTTTAAATAGTGTATTGGAAAATTGTTAGGAGGGGAAATATGTGGCTATATTATAGCTTCGAGTACAATCGTGGTTTGTTTTTTACAAGAAAAAAGGTAAAATGGGCTCAATCGTCCTAATTACTAGAACGCAATCGTGTTCACTCGACAAATCAATAGTAGGTACCTACCTATTTATTCAGATAAATTGCATTCTTTTTTTATATAGCAATCGTACTCGTTGAATTTGCAGCATTAGGTATCTATTAAGCTATCTATTCAATATAATATGATATATATTAAAATATAAAATATTGTTATATGTCCTTAATTGCAAAAAACGTATTCAAGTTTTACATTAAAGCCACCTATTCAGTAAATAAAAATTTAAATATTACATTATAATTATTATTATAATTATGTATACATTATAAACAATAAGAATATTATTCACATTACTCGGCACATTATTATGATTGCAGTTAAATCTTTCGAAAATGAAATCATTAATTTGTTAAACTAACAAAGAGGTTTTATTTTACTATATTATTTATTGGTTACACAGTACACATACATATTTCATATATATATACTCGTGTATATAAATATTAAATATATAATACATATTATTATGGTTCGATGACCATTATAAAGAATGAGCCTATTTACTTTTCTAATATAATAAATCTCTGTGTATTAATTTTTTTTATTAAACAAATGACTTCAGACATGATACATAACTTTTTTTTATTACACATTGTCTCATGAATTGATCTTGCTGACCAATGAGTTGTGTTGTACTAATATTTACGCTTAATGAACCCGATCAAAGTCAATCGTTTTCAACTAAGGACAATGCGATTTAAAATAACTCGGTGTAAAAATTTAACCGAAATGCTTATCGTTTACCCTACACTCTTTTTGTGTATAATGTTCTATTATGCGAGGTTATTTCTTTTGTTGACTATGACTATGTACATTCCATTCATAAAAAATGAACAAGCATACATATGTAGAATTATTAGTTGTCAAACAAAAATAATCTATCTACTGTATTTACGTGTCTACGTTTTAAAAATCTATATTTTATTAGAATTTTTTTTCAAAAATAAAAACAAATAATATAAATAGGTACCTATCTATTTTATGAAGGTTTTAATATTACAATGTACTATAAATCAAAATATTTCTTATAGATTTTTTGTTCGTATAATAGTACAGCTAAACGATTTTAATAATATACCTACCTAAAGCCTCACAGTATGACTAATTTATAAAGCAAACTTTAAGTACCTAATTATAATTTAAATAATATTATTAATTATTATCCACGTACAACAGTATACAACTATAGGTATACGGGCATATATAATAATAAGGCATATGGGTGTATTTGATACTGGTAGACTGTACAGTGTACATACGTATATTATTTACTCAAACATTTTTCTCGCATTTTAAAAACTTTGATTTAAAAACCAATTTAAGAATTCATCCTATTTCTAATTTCTATTAAAGCCGTAGTATATAATTTTATTTTTTACCTACTGGTTAAGTATTATGGATATTTCCTCTATCGTTTCATAAAGTTTCAAATGTCAAGTTTAAACAAGTTTTTTTAATCTTAGCCTAACCTCTTTATTTTCTAGAGTTTAAGAATGAATGAAATCTGGTTAGGCCTGCTATTTTAGAAATGCATATGATGCAATAGCAAATATACATAAATTTAAAATATATCTTGAAAACGGATTCTTAGCTATATCCTATTTCCCTGGACCACCCGGAGTTAACGAATTATAGGGCAATAAAAATAAATAATGCATTATATTATTATAATCATCAGTTAACCTTTCTACGTTTTACTAACCGAACGCGTTTTATTTCCCAACACACTTTTAGGATACGGAAATGATTATTTTTAGGCCTAAGGTCAAAACGTAAATAATAATTACGTCAAGACGGTGCTTAATTTGTTATGCAAAGTTGCTATAGCAATCTAAAGGGCTATAGAATTCCATTTTAAATCCTAATCCCAAATAAGATAATTAGGTATATCCTAATGTATACCTATCATGAGTAATTATGTAAATTGAAAAACATTTGGCAACATATATTAAATTATACCTTTGAGAAGTCGTCGATTACATTTTTTGGTGATACCGCCTTCAACATTAAACATTTATGTAGTTATCCCGAATATTGCATCATTCATACTTGCTTCAATTATTTTTTACTAGGAACTTTTATTATTTAATAATAATTGAAAATTTCAATTTAAGATGAAATACAGTATAAAAAATTATATTACCTAAAAGTGTCCAGTAAATCAAAGTCAGCGCATTATTGCAAAAATGTATTGTTTTTCCTTTTGCATTTTTCGAATTTATCAAAAATTACTTTACCATAATTGACAAAATAAACTATGCTATAACACTTATAACATAATATTACGTTATATCTTAAAATTGTATCAAATTTTCAATAGTTTGTTTTTTTATAGGTACCTATAATACTAAACTATAAATATGAAAATATCTTATCTACTCAAGTAGATATATTTATTCTATATTTTTTTCTCTACAGGAATAATTTTTCAGTTCTAACATCACATAAATTTAAGATATAAGTATACTATAATAATATATATTCATTTTTTTTTTCAAGGAATCGAAAACATCTGACCTCAGTGGCTATATATATATATTATCAAATTTTTAATTGAAGACGAACTTTCCATCTAGAAGATAAAAATGTGCACATTATTCTGCCAGCAATCTTATAGGCCAGATTTTTGACATTTAAATGTTTCAAATAAAAATATGCTAATAAACGAGTTATGAACTTGTTATCCCAATAACTAACATAACTGACTGTAGATGTAGACGTGCCGTATACTATTCAAGTTTCGTACTACTCTATTATAATATAATAAACGCGCCTATACGACCGTCTATAATACTGCAGAGGAGCTGCAACGTGTACTCGTATGTTTAGCCTTGACTCTTTGTGCATGTGCATCATTGTAAAAAACAGTGTCGTTCAAACCTTGCAAGGTGTTGCTTTGTAGATCGTATTTCGGTTTTTTTTTTTTTTTCATGACATTTATTTTCAAACGTTTCCTCATTCGTTTTTGGGACTAATTAACTAGAGCATATTAGTAAAATATATAATAGGATATCAAAATCAATAGTAACATTTCTCATTATTTTTAATAATATTCCATATTATTAAAATAATATTATAATAGTTATACCAACTATATGATCTATGACGTTTTATAGCTATTATGTTTTACGTATTTAAAAAATATTTTAAAAACAATATCGCTTATTATTTTTTCAACTAAAATAAAGTAATTCGTGCACTGTATTAATTGTACATGCCAAAATTATTATGAATCATTTCAATTATTATTTAAATTCATGATGCGTTTCAATAGGTACAATACTATAATGGTAAATACGTTTTTATTAGGATCACGTTTTTTTTTTTTTTTTTTTTTTTATTGTGTTTTACACGAGTAATTTTTAGTTGTAAATTATATTTTAAATCAATATTATTTTCAAATTTTTATCATTTTTTTTTTTTTTATGGTTTTACAAATACGTGTTTTGTATGTAATTATGTTTTTTAATCATAAATTTTCTAACAAATCATCATAACATACTATTTCGATAAAATGAATACAGGTATCTAATACCTAACTTTAGAGTGTGGTTTTTAAAAATTACATATTCGTAAGAATATATACTCAATACAATTATAAATGATTGCTTACTTCTTATTTCAATAGTTATTATAAATTATAATACCTATTTAATATATATGAGTTTAAAATTTTTAGTTAATTTTAACCAACTATTTAAAACTTAAGCTTTAAAAAAAATCTTTATTGAACTTTTTTCATGTAGTTAACAATTTTAATTTCAACCAAAATGCAACAATCACGTTTCATTATTTTTATAAAATGTTTAAGTTATGTGCTTTTTTATAATTTTTATTTAGGTAGGTATTTACCGTATCTTTACTTATGATGAAATGTAATAATTCGGAGAATAATGTCATTTAGTCCCCACGCCTTGTTTATCTTAAGTACCTATGTTTATAACAATTTACGAGCCAATCATAATTAATGTAGAAGAAAGACATATATTTTAAATCATTTATTATATTATATTAAGGGTAAAAACCGTAAACAAATATTACATTATTAGGTCAAGGTATACATTTTAAATTTGAATACATAATTAAATATAAAATAACCATTGATTATAAATGTTTTATAAATTATAAATAATTAAATAAACCTAAAAATGACAGCAAATACAGCGATTTTTGATGATTCGAAAATACTCGAAAAACAATAGGTAAAGATGATTTTTATAATTTTTACATAATTTAATGTTTTATTTTATTTTTATTAAATACATTTCTTCAATAATAATTCAATTGCAATACAGTCAATGCGTGTGTGTTTTACGATCAAAAGTGTAGTTGTACTCTGCGCTAGACGTTTATTCAAAGAAAGTGCCACTGGTTTTATACGGGGAGAAAAAGTAATTCACCTTGATTCGGGTCTATGCACTGCTGCAGAACGTGTATGCTATTTCGTTATTAGATCATATAGGTTAAGGGCAATCAGATCCAGGTGAACTCACGACGGCGAGTAGTTAATGTTACTATAAAAACAACAAAGACTGCAATATTTTTCTTTGAGTAAAAAAGCAATACAAAAAAATTACTCATCATAACAATACGTTTACGAGTGAAACACGGTTTTAAAATGATCACAACAAATCGTGCAACGATGAATTCAAGTCTCCATTATACTATGAATAATTATAGGATACAATGTACCTTTCTAAAATTTTCAAGATTTATTTCGACAACTCATTGAACTTATACACTAATATTAACGCTTAGATCAACACTACGGGCTAGATGGGCTATTGAAGTACCTATTTTAGGTATGTTAAAATAGAAACACTAGTTTTTTCAGTGGAATTTAAAAAATAAATAAATATATTTTCAATATAAATTCATACAATAGATATGAAATTATGTATCTTCATAATATAGACATACTTTTTCGATAATACATTTTACTTGTGTTAATTCCTAATCGAATTAACATTGGTATATGAAAATATAAAGGTGTCAATGAAAATAATAGCCCCCAAACGCCAAAACCCTTAATTATTCAGTCTTGCTGATGTTATAATCTCTAACGATTCAATTACCTATGTCTATAATAAAATAATAATCAAGTTTTTTATGACTCAGAATAACTTCGTTTTTTTAATCACATAATCACGTTATATGATGTAGGTACATATAAACTATATACAGCTATAAATGTGTAGATTATTGGTTTGTACTAATAAACAATGTTAGGTATATTATTTGTATGCAATATTTAATTTTAAATTTGTAATAAATTGTGTTAAAAATTAGTTAAGTTATTTAGTGTTATGTTTTATAATATAATACAACCTTTTAGCTAGTATTTATCACGTATAACTTACACATATAATAATACAATCGTTTTAGAAACTTCAATTACTATGCACAAAGCATCGAATTTTAAAACTATGGGTAATAATTGTTTGTATTTTACTTTGGACTCGTAAATAATTAGCGTCTCTATTAACTACTGCCCGAGTAATGATTATGCGCAGAGTGTAATTTTATGTATTAGTTTACATACACATTTTTATATATTTTATTACAACACATTCGAGTAATCATTTTATTTTTGGTAAAAACTAGGTATGCATAGTGGTGCGTAAAAAGCTTCAGACATAATTGATGAAACCAGATATTTTTTTAATTCGATTAATGACACAGGTAGAACACAGGTGAGACTTAAAAAAACCATTATAAAACGTGACCAATTGAGGGTGCCACATTCTGAACCTCATTTCACTGCAGTATTCGTGCCTACGGTGACTTTATGCCTATAATATAATAATACAATTCATGAATTATGATAATATTCTGAGCATGTCAAATTCAAGAACGTTACTTTGTAATTGTAGTTGTTACTTTTTATCTTCACAGCTAAAGTTATTAAAGCGAGTAATGTTTTTTAAGATGGTTTCAACCTTATTTTATCGACATGTAAGAATATTATAATAATATGGCTTATAAATATTGAAACAGTTAATCAAGAAAGAATCGATAACACAATTGTTATTAAACATCATATTTGCTGTATCATTTAGGAGTGCCAACATTATCATTAAGATAATTATATTTGACGCATTACTTAGAATTGCAAAACTATTTTGAACCTAAATTACAACATATTATACAATCTTAGTCTTTACCACAATAGTTATCTTATCTATTTAATACGAGGGAAAGTCCTAATACATAATTGCGTAATAATAAATAATAGTATAATATTGATGTAAGTATTTATCATGTATACATTTCAGTTCTATAGTCAAATTAATTTATCTGATCAAAACATAATTTAAAGGTATATATTTGGAAAATCGCTTAAATTTGCTTGCTATTGCATTGGTTCACACACTTGTTATATCTACACATAAATTATTTTAATCTACACATAAGAAAATCTATATCCACTAAACATACGAATCTCTTTAAAAACAAATACTATAATATGATTCATCTATTATTTATCAAAAAATTATATTCACATACGAGTTTTAAGGTAAATAAAATCAATATCTTTTCAGGAAACATTTATATATTCTTTATTGTGCGTGGGAACGATTTAAATTATTATTTATTACTTATCAACTCATTAAAATCACAGAATGTACAAAAACAAAATATTATCCCGGTATATCTTTAGTCAAAACTACGCATAAAATAAATAAACAACAATTTAATACGATGTTCTTAAAATTTCCCCTCATATTTTGGTTCAAAAATCGTGCTTACGTGATATACTCCTATTGTATCTATTCGAAATTGTGTTTATTAATAACACAGTAATAGCATGTTATTCAACTTGTGATCATTACGATTGAAGGTGAGATTAAATGACCTTTAACTTTACAAACGACGAAATAACGATTAAAAAAATATTTAAACAATAACACCCACGCCAAAATGTGTGATTAATTGATGGCTCGTGTAAAAACTTCCTTTAACGCCGCCTTGGAACAGGAACTAGTTATTATCCAGGACACTTTAGGTACCTGTTAATGTCTAGAGATAAAATTTTAAATTAAATACGTCAATAGTCTTTTAAATATATTTTGTCTAAATTTAAAAATTTGTTAAGTACATTCATTTTAAGGTACAACTTTCATCACTTTTGTTTACAAATAATTTATCGGTTCAAATAATTTTTTTTCAAAAAATAATTACTTTTATATAAATCTTTCATGGTATTATTATTAGATATATATCATAATATTAGTAGTAGGAAGTGTATTCCATTTTTAAACAGAAAAAATGTTATCCGATAATAAATAAAATGGACGCTATGATTATAATAATGAATAATAATTAATGCTATGATACCTATAAAGAAATTATATATTAATTATTAATTAAATTAATTGATTTAATAATATAATACAACTTACTTATTTAAATTAATATTTATTACTAATTCTTAAATTAAATCAAATGAGAAGGTACTTTCAACAGTTTCAACCATAATTTGCAAAAAGAACGAACCTGTTTAACGATCTACATGATTCATTAGAAATTATTGACAATAATGAAAAGATTATTCAGTACCCCCCACCCCTCTTCCACCACAATCAAACACTACGCAGCTAATATTATAACGATTTTATACAATTACTAGTATTTTTTGTTCATCTCTTTTTGGAATACTCTATCAAGTTGGTCAACTGGTCAAGGGCACTTAACATATTATGCTATTTTTTTTCATAAAACTCCGTTAAATTTCCATTTCACTAAGCAACTGGAAATTATTACATCATAACACTGCCGTTGACCCCGAGCATTACTTACCTATAATAGATTATTATTACAAGACACTGTAACTTGAAGTTCGATATAATCGAATATGTTTATAAACTTGACATAGTTTACAGAACTAAAACTAAATTTCAATTTATTATTTAAATTATAAAATATAAAAACACTAGGTATTGTCATAAAAATAATAAAAGCCTGTTTAAGCGTTAATTTTTATGTTTCTGTTAGAAAATGACCAATTGGTATTTAAAATAATGTACCCTACCTTACATATTTCATGCTCCAATCGACTTACGTGATAAGTAAATAAAAAATATCAATCAGTAACACATCGTCTTTATGTCATTTACTACAACACGTACAACACGCCATGCACTTTTCTCTTGTTGACTTGTGAATAATTGTAACTTAAATGCGCACCGATCCCTTGTTACCTGATAAAATATTGTCATCAAGTATATATTTTATAAACTTATTTTATATAGTTTGTTTATGTTATTTTTAAAACAGGTTAGACGTAAATTAACGTATAATAATCACAACACGATTAGACACCAAATGATTTATTTTCAACATAGTAGGTATACATACTAATTATACATATTATCATAATTCATAACATAATAATATATTAAATGCAAAATGTATAAATTTTTAAATTGGTCATATTCATTAGATAATATTATGATAATTGATAATTGACCATTATTGACTTGATTAAAAATTGTTAACATTTATTTATTTTTATATAGATGTATAAACAATACTATTATATTTGCTTTGTAAAAAGTTATAGTAGAACTTAAAACAATTATAATTATTACTTTTATTATCACAATAAAATTGTAAATTGTGATATATCAATCATCTCTCCGTTACTGTTTTACTGTTATTTCTCACGCACACAGTTTAGATATGCAGTCAAACATTTATGTAGAATTTTACGAAATTTAAATTTCATGGATTCTTGTACATATTTTAACCTAGTTTCACAATATACATCAAAACTTTTTTTTAATATGAATATAATATTATAATTTTTAATATTTAGTATGTTGTGTATGAATACATAAGTAATTTGCCACGCAATCGTGTAAAGATTTTATCAAGTAAAAAAGGGAAAAGTGTGCAATAATAATGCTCTATCACACTTAATGATTGCATAGAGCGATTCCGCAGACCAAAGCTTCCATTCGAGCTAGAATTAATATTTAAAATTATATTTGTCGTTATATAAGACATTTTATTATCGATGGAAAATTATTCGAATGACAGCTGTTAATAATATCTAGTTATGAAGTCGGAGAAAGATATTTTTGGATTTTAAAATAATAATTTCAGATACTGAAAAGTGCAGCTTTTACTAATTATTATTTACTAACATCTATAGAAAAACATATTAGGTATAATATACAATACACGTAGTACAGTTTTCCTTTAATTATTGAGTTAAACGTGTTTGCGTTTACCTATTCTAAACCGTGTATCATTCTATATTCTATAAGACTAATCTTTATTCGTACCTAACTTATTCAAAACTATTAGGTTTCACCATAATCCAATAATATTATATTGTGATTAGTTCAAAAGTTCAAAACATCATACAATTATTCCAAGCCATCAGTATAATAATTGAAAACGTTTTCATATACGATTATATAACTTTCGTGAAATCTATAATTTATAGACGACCCATTTCAATATTGTATATTATAATAGTCGACATTAAATTGATGAATCATTAGTATATAGCGGCCATCGGCTACAGGTTACCCATTAGTCAGGATCTATGTAGGTACCGTATATAGGTAATACCTTGTAGGAGCGCCCATTATCCAACTAAATTGCAGGGAATTTTAAAATAGGAATCGTCTTGTGAAAAATAATTAAGAAACTTCGACGCAAATGTTAGCCCAAGGGCAAATCGCAGGCTGGATATATTTTTTTATATATATATATATATATATTGCCTATAATATAAGTTATAATAATAATAATAATAATAGGTTCATACACATTACACATTTTAATTATACATTTTAAGACGTACGTTTTACGCGTTTGTAATGTTTATAATAATATCGTGGAAATGATGGATAGTGGATACTCACATATAATCTAATATCATAGATACTGAAAAAATTAAGACTTCTTTAAAAAATAACTATTCTAATTCATATTGATTTGAATTTTTTTTTTTTTTTGTGAAAATAATTATTATATTAAAAAATCAATGCTACAAAATAATAGGTAGGTAATTTGTCCATTTAAAAGTCGTCTATAATTACTCGTATATAGATATATATATATATATATATATGTTTACTATCTTACTAACCGTCCTATCATTATGCATTTTTTCCCGATACAAGAAACTTAACATTATTTATTTTTATTTTTTTATAAGCCTTACAAAATGTTTACTTTAAGTATAGTGATTATTTTTATTATCAATTCAGGTTTTTAATATAGGTTTTTGTTGAAAAGTATATGAGGTATAGGTGTAACAAGAACCACATTTTTGGAGGCTTGTAACACTCATATATTATTATTTTTTTTTTTTTATTAATCTGTTCGAAAAATCCCTCTTTACCCCTACACGTTTGTATAAAATATAAACTTAAAACAATAAGTTTTTATATATACAAATATTTTAATCGAAAAAATGATTGCCTTCTAGATTATATTATATATTTCTAATTTATTATCGTTATTCTTTTATAAGTTAATAACATTTCTTTTAATGTTGAGAATAATCAAAATGGAAAAAAGTCTTATTGTAGCATACTAATTCTACCCAATTGATTGGGTTATTCAAGAAAACTTTTGTGATTTCAGATTTATCAACAACAAGTTAGGAAAATAATTTGACTCCCCTGTCCATCAAATAATCATAACTTAATATGTCATAGTTAAATATTATTTTATAAATGTATCATTAATTTTTTGATTTGTTGAGGAAATATGTTGTGTTATAACTTATATGTGCTATTGATAAGATATTTTTTTATATAGTTTTTTAAAAATTGTAGGTAATCATTGCAAAATAAAAGTGAATCTACTAGAAAATTAATTTATTAACCTAGTTCGACTTTTATACGGAATAATTTGTTTGGCACTGGCATACTGCAGAAATGAATTACTAAAAATAGAAATTGTTATTTATTTTTTTTTACTTAGTTGATTCTAAATTGATTGGCCATTCATAAAACTATAAAGAGTTTTCGATTGAAAATATGGAGATATTAAGTACTAATATCTATAGTAAAATATGGCCTGAATTTATGCATTATATGCTGTAATAGAAAAACTAAAAATAACTACAAAAACGAATTGAAATAAGCCATGCAATAGCTCGTTTATTGTAAATAACGTTTTCCATTAATTAATTCGTATCACAGAGTAATAATATTAAAATTATATTATATTTTATTCGTATAGATAAATATAGTTCATATTTTATTCAAAAATTGAAAATTTTACATAATTCTTTTTAAAAATATTAACAAAAAAATGAAAATATAAAAAAAGTTCGATCCTTCAAATTAGAGATTGGAAAAGTATAGTATTATTCTATCAATTTAAAGATAAATCTGATTTTAGATATTATTATAATGTAATAACAATATTATTAATTTTATTATCTTATTTTGGAGAACTGTAGAGTGTAAATCGCCTTTAAAAGTCGTGAACTAAAATTTAAAAAAAAAAAAACTGAATGCCTATACCTACTTATTTTAAAAACAATAAATTTAAATTAACGTACAATAATCATATGTAATTATATAAATTATTTTGTTTTATATAATAATGTCACATGTACATTTAACGAAATAAATTATTACAAAATTAATTTTAGTAGCAAAATAATATGATAAATCTAAAGACAAAAGTGTATAAGATATTAACTGATTTACACTTTTGTATAGGTGTGTGATGTAATAGGAAAATTCATAATTCAAGTATAATATTTCAAGTAATTTTAAACTATAATTTGATTTTTTTTTTTTTTTTTTTATTACCAATGTAATATTTACATATTTAATATAATAGTTTATAAATAAATAAGTACGTAATACTAAGATAAATAAGATAACATTAAACTTTATATTCGAAACATGACGAAGTGATATAATTGATAGAAGATGTCATCATTCATTGATAAATAGCATAACTTCAAAAGATTAATTACAAACATGTTTCATTAAAATTGTTCTAATGCACATAAATTAATTTACTTTGTTATAATTTACATAATGTAATGATTAATGTTACATAATAGTTTATCTATTGAAGACGAGGTATCAGTAAATCAAACCTTGATAACACGAAATACGTGCAATTCTTTTTTTTTTTTTTGTTATTGAATAATTATTACAACTGATTGTCAATATATTTAAACATTTTTATTTAAACAAAAGAATATTTATATACAATATGTAAATCTGACAGCAAAATATAACAACAATATAAATAACGTGAGAAAGAAGGCCCACCAGTGTAGAAACTCTTATGTCAATCCTGGTTATATTATAGGTACATAAAAAGGAACAATAAGTTGTTTTGATTATGTTTAAATAAACTACGGAAATATAAAATTGAGAAACACTTAAAAGTGTCACACGATTCTCGTTACTCTAGACAAAAAGTTCCTTTTAACTATCTATAATAATAAATAATCAAAATCAACTCGAAATTGTCAATTGTATGAATTTTTTTATTCCATTTAAACTTGAAAGTTCCGAGTGACCAAATTCGAAGTACCTATTATAATATAAATACTTCAACTGTAATATATTTTGCTTAAATGTATAGCTTAAGCTATATACATTATACATAAATTAGCTTATATTGCATAGAATATGTTTGTTTTTTTATATATAAATACCAAAAATGATATTAAAATATTCATTTTTATATAAAAACTTAAAACGTATCATGTATTTTTAATTAATTCTCAAAATTAATATAGAAGTATGTAACTTGTATTACGTGTAACTTACACGTATGAAGTTAAATAAAATATATTAACTCAAAAGGTGACCATAATAGAGAATTATGAAGTCAACACTTTAAAAATCGTATCATTCAAGTAGTGAGACATAGAATATATTTCTTGAAAATTCACAATGTAACAAAATGTTTCATCATTAATACTAAACACAATATACATAATTTCTTGTGGTATTAAGATATGTTTAAAATGAATTAATGTAAGCCAGATAATAATGATTATCTAGAGCTGGTAAAATAAATTTATTTGCTATTTTTACTCGATGTGTTCAATTTGCATTTAGTTATTTATATTCACTATTTGAAGACTATTATAGTGACTTTTATTTGACTTCATGAAGTATCTGCCTATAGTTGAATGTCAAAGAAAATTATACAAGCTTTTTTAGTTAGAGTCTTAGAGAAGACAATAATATTATTGTTAATATTATTTATTGGTTTTACACATAGTTTCTTTTTCAAATGCAACTACACATAAGTACCTTAAAACAAATGTCAATGACTTTTATTGCAGTTTAAACGAAATACGTCATGTTTTCATTTTACTAATACTAAAATATTTGTTTTATTTTCAGGAAACTCATTCTACATATTCTCAGCATTAGTATTATTCCTCGTGGGCAGTATAACAATAGTATACACACCATTTAACATATTAATGAATGAGGTAAGTACTTATTAGTTATTTTGTAATATTTTAGAATAGTAGATAAATACATATATTACCTATATAGTCAATAGTCATGCAACAATGTTTACAATGTAGATACTAATTGTAAACATCTTAAACCAAAATACGTATCTCGTATTGCTTACGGGAAAAATATAAGTGAAATATTAACCTAAACAGTATTTGGTCGAATAATATTGATTTTTGCACTAAATACTATCGACGTCTCGATGAATGTAAATTTTTTAACGACACCGTTTTTGTATTTTAAAGAAAATAAATTACTAATTTACAGGTTATTTTGGAAGGTTATTATTATTATTATTATTTTTACATAAATGCAAATACGGCATTTATGGAAAAAGCTATAATTCGTCATACCTATATGGTGTATGGATATTTATAGTAAGTACTTATAATTGTCGTTGGAATAATATCAAACTTTAAAATATATACCATTACAACCTAACAAGGAATCAAGAGACTATTTTCTTTTACAGCAATACAGCAATACATAATATATAATTATCATACAAATTTAAAATCCACAAACTTAGTTAAATTTAAAGAATTTTAGATGTCATTACTCAAATAACATTTCGAGCAGTGCAGAGAAGCTATAATAACTAATAAAATTATGAATATCACTGATATCAGATATTTAAAGAATACATTTTAGGGAAAATTTATGATTTATGTTTATAAATAATATTATAGGTGAGCCATTTAGTGGATTATTTCTTTATTTTATGGAAAACACAAATAAACTGAAACCTAAAACGTAATATTGAAAATTTGATTAGGTATTTTATAACTTTCCAGTCGCTGACTATAAAATATAATTATAGGATTAAAAACAATAAGATCGAAGCCTACCAAAACAAAAAATTGTCTAAAAAAAATACAAATTCATAGTTAAGAAAATAAAATTTCTAGTGATTTTTACTTAATAAATTGTAATAATATCCCTCACTTATATAATTATGTGTTCCGCTAGTATTTCTTCCGTGGATCGTATATTTATATCTGAGGTTTTGGCGTACCATGCATTAATTAAGTAGCGTGCTTTTTTTAGGAACACCACAATTTACAATATTTTCTTGTTATTCGATCTTCGGACAACCATTTTCACTATTTTAATGGACATGCATTAATTTAATATTCGAAGAGTACGCCCATATAGGAGATTAGAGACGTGTAGGATCTTAATCAGTTTGATATTTATATTATTTACTATATATACATTTGTGTCTTGTGTGTGTGTGTGTGTATATAAACCCTACCGCTATATAGTATATTATAGTCGTTCTATACGAAAATCCAACTCAGCTGGTGTCCACTTGATGCAGCAGACAGCGTGGCGTGTTCAGAATATATTGCATGCGCTACAACGCGATGCACGTCCTGTGTGAATCACACCGTAATAAAATATTCATTTATATAAAGTTACGACAGTCGATAAAGCTTAAAACATGTTAACAGCCCACTGATAATCAATCGAAGATGTCTTGAATACATCAAAGTAACCGAATATTTTTCTTTTCTATTATATACGAGTATCCATACATATATATTATATGTTTTTTTATCTAAGAAAACCTGTATTGCCCACAGGTGTCTTGTTAATTCAGCATTACTATTGAAATACTACTACACCACCACCAATACTATTACCTTTTACTACTCTATTATATGTATTACTTATACGACTACTACAACTCTAACTCCAGCTATATTGGATCGACTAAACTGGAATAATACTATTCAGCCGTTATAATATTATAAACCTATGTTCTATGTATTATAATATTGTGCAACTTATTCTAATGATAATCGTATTATACATACAGACATGGTAACGTTTAGTTCATTTAGCGAGGTGCATATAATATAGTATCTATATGTGCCTTGTTAAATTTGATTTGATTTTTTTTTAATATTATTGGTGTATACAATAAACGTATTACCTATATAATATACTCTTACTATACGTCTTACGTCTGTCAATAAACCATTATAGTCAATGAAAAAATGGACGTCTGAACATAAATTTATTATATAAGACAATACGAAATATGAATTCACGCAGTTAACAACGTACAACAATCATTTGTTTATTTATTACATAATATATTATATTAAATTAAACTAAACAATATTATTTTTTATTTTTGTGTTGCATAAATAATTTTCCGCAGATTTAAGTCCGTAATTTGTAATAATAATATATAATTATACCGCATATTACGATCTATAGTACGCATACTTTCAAGTCAATGAACTTGCCAAACTACATTAAAAGACATTTTGTGTTAAACTCCATTATAATAACTACTCCAATTCACTGGTACAAATAATTCCATTCATTCTTCATCAGTTTGTCCTGTAGGAATAAAAAATATTAGGTAGCTAGAATTGGCATTTTAAAAACATTTGTGAAAAAATTCATATTTTAAAGTTTATTCTAAAATCGATTCTGTTTCGTGCTCCCTTAAGTCATTAGATCGAAAATCAAAATGTTAAATTATTAGTATTATTTTTTCTTTAATTTAATTTACAACTTAAAATAATTAAAAATTATAGTAGTAATCTTTACAAAAAACATATTAAATGATTTACAAAATAATTTCTGTAACTGTATGGTAAAAATTCGTCTTTTATATGCAATAAATAACTGAAATTAGTACCTATGATTATAATTATACTAACATATATCCATATATAATTTTGAAATCAAAATATAACGATCAGTATTAAATAATATAGTGACTATAAACTATGTAAAATGAAATATATAAAATACATTATTAAGATTATCTATTTATAGTGTTACACTATATACTAAGAGTACTTGTCTATTTATTAATAATTTGATTCGAAAACAATAAAAATTTAAATTGTTTCAATTATAATTAATATCAGTTAAGTAAATATTATATTATAGGTATTAAATTAATAATTATCATTGCAACTAGAATAAACGCACTTTCATGATTCTTACTGTGAAACTGTTAAATATTTATCAGTATACTAAAACTTTTCAAACATATGGAAAAATACATAATATGTACAAAACACCAACATTTTTTTCTTTTTATTATTATTTAAAGTAATCCTTGATAACAGTGACTTGTGTATTGAAAGAAATCTTTAAATTAGTATATATTTACTAGAGTTTGTTGAGTGAATTATTAAAAAAAAATGAGTTGGTGTCCTGATTAGCTCCCGAATAGCTAATTAGGTCAATGATTCTAGAAGTTTTAAGTTTCCTCTGCTCTAAGCTCGCACATATATATTATAAAAAAAGTTTTCATACTTATATAATTATATGAATATCTCCTACAAGACCTGCATATTTATTTAAACCACAATAATTCTTATAACAATTTAATGATCGTTACCTAATTATACGATAAATGTTTTCAATTATATTGTGATAATTTAATTGGAAAAAAAGCATAAAACTATAAGTGATAATTCCTATACTTAACATAATAAATGGTAGGTACAAATAAACTATTGTTTTCACAGTTTAGTTTTAATTTAATTTGTGCTTTTATGTAGGTTCACTATTTTTTTTTTAACATAATATTGTAATATTATTAATATTTATACTGTTATTATTCAGTCAGTGGTCTATTGTATTTTATTTTGTATTTTTGATTTCTTAGAGACTGAAAATGGTTCGTGGTCTCCCAGCATATGAATGGTGGAAGAATCCTCCTGATGAAGTTTTGCTTAGAGTGTACTTATTTAATGTAACAAACAGTGAACGATTTGAAAACGGAATCGATAGTAAACTGGAGCTAAACGAAATCGGCCCAATAGTATTCAGGTAAGTAATAATATCTATAGGAAAATTATTCAATTTAACGATTGGTAACAAATATAACATAATATATATATATTTTTAAATCAAGAAAAAAAGAATTTTTAATTAAAAAAAAAAAAAAACAATGATTGTTTCAATAATATCGTATTGATACGTCATATAATATGTTTGATGTCAAATAACAACTAAACGATTCTCGGTTTATGTTTGAAATTGAATCATTTAAGTTTTAAATGAAACCAATAAAAGAAAATTGAATAAGTATGATATTAAGATAACATTTAAAAATCTTGTGATTAATAAGTATGGTCTTACGATATTAATCGAATTACGCATCGTCTAATAAATTAGTACCTACATATCTTATTGTTTCTTAAACCTCAATATATATTTCTCATTATTTTAATTGATTCTCAAAAATAACAAACAGACAATCAGATGATTAAAATAATTATTAATCAATAAATCATGCTGTTGTACTAGTAATAAAGAATTAATTTTACGACTGCAAACCATTGTGGTCTAGTGCACTGACCAGTGACCACTTAACAAATTAATTAACTTACATAACTTTCGGGCGTCTAATAGATTTGTTTGTCTAGCTGTCTAATAGCATTTTAACAATATGGAATTAATATTTACCTACACATTGTAACAGCAGTATGCAATAGATGAGTACCTAGTTAGAATATCAGAAATAATGATATTATATAGTATGTACCGACAATTTATAAAACAAATAATAATTGACAGTAAAACCAAAGTTAAGACTATACGAACGCTAGAGTCGTAACGTTTCACATATGAAGACAATGGCAGTGGTAAAATTCAAAGTCAAATAGACATAATCTATTGGTGCAACCATACAGGTATCTTTATTGGCAGTATTAGGTAGGTAATTGTACCTACACAATGTCATTGAACGAACCTATTTAGTAGACAACAAATATAATGAATATATATATATATTATATATGCATCAATATTCATCATGGGTTTGGAAACAAATAAAATGTTGAACGTAAACTTAATATTTCTTTTGAACGGTTTTATTTTTTATTTATAGTCTTGAAGCCCTTGAACAATGTTAAAAATATATACCCATCCATATGTATAGACAAGCAAATAACAATACCCGTACCTACATTTGACATACCGAATTTTTTTTAACTATAAAACAGTTTTTAAACAATATACCTACTTCTATTATTAGGACGTAGTTGAGATATTTTTAGGTTTTATTTATATTTATTATCAATTTTATATTTATCGAGGTCTATAAGTAAACAGTAGTTATAGTAGTTATATACGTATAAATTATTTATTCTGTCATACCTATATCTACAATAAATACCTACTTCCGCTGTGCAAAATAAAACACACACAGTTAAACACTTTTTACTGTTTTGTTTTACAGTGATTGCATCACATGATCACCAATCAGCTAGGAAATGATATAAGTAGTTTCCTTCCTTTATTATGAATTTTTATCATTTTCTAATAATTAACATTTCCGGTAACACACATGCACATTTGTACGGTATAAAATAAATTAATAAAAAATAGAATACACTCGTATAGTCGTATATAGTAAATATACATATAAATATTAGTATATTTTAAAATGAAGAATACAACTTTGTGTAGTATAAGGTTATATGACGTGTATTTTCATATCCTAGGGTATAAAAAAATATATACGCATTATATGATGATAGCTGGTAACAGATGTATAAACTATTTTTTTAGTTACACTCATAATATAAATGGGATACAACAAATATTTAATTAATTTAAACCATTCTTTTCGAAATAAATTACTTTGCAGTCACTTATTTATTTTATTAAACGTCAACGGCCAAGTTCTGTGTACGCAATTTTATATAATTATAATCATCTATCTTTATAATAATAACAATTGTTTAAATTATCGATGCGTTAGTTAGATATGTGTCGAAGTGAAATATTTTGATTTCCGATAAGTGTTAACACTATTATATAGTCTTGCGTGTGCTTATACGTGTACCTACGTGTAACTGTTAAATGAATAATATTCCTATCTAAAAATGATTTGTTGCTAATTCATTATTTATACACTGACGTTTACAGGATATTTTTTTATGTGATTTGCTTCCAGAGAATTATTACGGCACAGCGATGTTAGATTCAACGACAACGGTACAATGACTTATGTGGCCACGAGAACGGCCGTGTTCTTGCCAGAAATGACAAATATCAGCTTGGACGCTAATTTAATACTACCCAACTTTGCCGCGTTGGTACGTAATGAAAATATGAAAAAACTGATAATGCGTGTAGAGTATTATTGTAATAGCGGTAAACATAATTGTTTACATCGAATATTACAGTAGTCAATTATAATTACATTGGTTATAAACTGTGAAGCTTCCTATAACCATTAACCATCATTCAACGCTGTTTTTAGAATAAACACAAAAAAAATTCTTATAAATTAGTTATAAAATAATATCACAATTGATGTTAATTCGAAATAATTATTGTAATAATATGTTACACAATATGAATCAAATTAAATCATTAGTTACGAGGTTTAATAGAAATACTATATTATTATTATTATTATTATTGTCTGTTTAGAGGTTACAGACTTACAATTTAAAATTGAATACTATATAATTACAGAGTATCAGTTTTCTATTAATGTAGATAGGTACCTAGAGTAGCCCACAGGCCACATTATAGTATGGATAAAATAGATTTATTTTTAGATTCTGAACGAAGTGATGAATGTATTGATTTTACAAAGATGTGTGTGTTTTTTTTTTTTGTGTGTATGTACAGCATAACTAGTCGAAATAATGCTCCAATTTCAAACTTTGGGAGTGATTTCCGATGTAAAAGTGAATATCCTTGGTGCATTATAGAGGTCAAAAGTAAACATTTTCCAACAGTTTTCAAAAAAAATCGAGAAAAAACAAAAAAAAAATGACAGAAAAACGGGAATTTTTACGCAAAACCAATTTTCGACCAAATCGATTTTTTTTTTATGGTTGTAATCAAATGTTAATATCAGTGTTATCTATATATAGTCAAATTTTCAAAATTTTTTGACTATTTTTGAGTTATTTGTAGACCACTGAAATTTTCGATTTTTTTGAGAAATTTTTTTTAAAGTGTCGATAAAAAAATTTTGGATGACTAAAAAGTTTTGAAAATTTAATAAAAGGTTCCTTATGAGTTTTTTTTTATAAGCGTTTATAGTTAGAAATCTGTCGAGAACGCGAAAATTTGCGTAAATTAGTAATTTTGAAGTTGAAAAAACATAAAATTTTTTGTGTTTATAACTAAGGATTAAAATTACAACACTAAGTTTTCCATAAGTTTTCCTTCAAGTAGCTTAGAGAGGAAACGCGTAGCATCATTATAGGAAAAATTTTAAGTGCGTTTGAATTTTAAATTTTTACGAAATAGCGTAACAATAACGATTTATTCCAAACGATTTTAAATATTTATTGTTATTCAAAATGTATAAGTCGTAGATACTTGAAAATTTTACCAGTTATTAAGAATGATATTTTCTTTACATTATTTAATTTTCAAAATATTTTGACTTTTTTTGAGCTATTTATATACAACTGAAATTTTCAATAATTTGCAAATTATTTTGTAGGTATAATTCATAAAAAATTTTGTATAAGTAGCTAAGAGTTGAAAATTCATTACGAGATTCTCCATAAGTTTGGCTTACTATAATTATAAAGGAACTTAAATTTTGGTGTATTCAGGACATTAAAACATAAATCGCCTTTTTCACCAACCACTGAAAATTATATCCTAGGCTGACAAATCATCTTCATTGAGAATCGTTTTTCGTATACAATGATAATTATCATTGGATTCAAATTTAACTCTCTTATAATATATAATAGTGATCCACAC
Organism: Aphis craccivora; assembly: GCA_009835225.1. Taxonomy (NCBI): domain Eukaryota; kingdom Metazoa; phylum Arthropoda; class Insecta; order Hemiptera; family Aphididae; genus Aphis; species Aphis craccivora. The sequence goes on from VUJU01001188.1 coordinate 50,518, forward strand.
GGCACCTAATGTACAGCAGAGCGGTATCCACTTGCCCACTTTTTATAATTGACAACAAATAAAATTTAATACTCATATTTTTTTTCTTCTATGTTTTTAAAAATGCTTAGTTATTGTACCAACTTTAATGTAAAAATTAATTATTTTTCTTTATTATTATTATAAATTTAATTATTTTAACATAATGTGTTCGTATTTTTACAATGTATTTTAAATTAATTAATTTAAAAATAAAAAATAAAATAATAGTAATAAATACTTCACAATATACTTTTCTTTCGTAATTTGATTTCTTTCTAAATCTTTTTAGTGTAAAAACATTTTTTTTCCTTAAAAATATGTTTAAGATATAAATATTTTAATAATCAATAACAAGAGTAATAAAAATATCAGTGATTTGAAAAATTATATATTTTATAATTTTTAACTTAGTATTCTATTTCGAAATTACAAGAATCTTGGATCTTCGAGCCAATAATATTTTTCTGTAGAAAGTCTTAATGAGTCATCATTTTAATTTTAGAGAAAAATCTTAGCACATTTAGATTTATTCTAAAATGCAATGTTCAAATAGTATTATAACGATGATTTTATCTATAAATTTTTTTTAATTAATATGAATAATGGATTTTATAAACTAAGTTTAAATGATTTGTATTTTTTTTTTAAGATTATAAATATATACATACAGAAAAGTTTTTTGTGTTCCCTACTTAATCTAATTTAATACGATTAGTCATTAAACATTAAATACATATATTTTATAATTTTAATTATTTTTCAGACAAACATAACTGTTTCTATATTGCTATTTGAAAATTCTAACTGTATAATAAATATAATATTTTAATAACATTTATCGTTTTGAAAAATAGGTATGAAATAATTATTCAATAAATAATTTCCTTATAATATTTCATTGGTTATTTAATGCTTTTAAAAATTAAATATTCAAAAAAAAATTTAACGTGATAAAGTTAATACTGAATAATATTTATAACTCATAATAACAGTCATAACTCATAAGGGTAGTTGATTTACAATTACTTAATATAATATAGTTTTGCATTTTATTATTAAATAAACAAAAAAATATGTTTATTGTACCTATATTATTAACTACGAGACATAATTACTGTATATTCATTTTTTTTATTATTATTATTTACACAGGGGATGGCATCATATTTATGGGATGCTTCTTATTTTACTAAGTATGGTTTCAAATTAATGATGGACATGTTGGATACAAAAATGTTTATCAAGACATCTATTAATGATTGTTTATGGAATTTAACTGATCCATTAGTCCAAAAAGCAAAAACCATGATGCCCGGTTTAGTTCCTGAAGAGAATATGGGTATATTATACCAGGTAATTAATATATCAACTTGTTTTATTAATATTTCCAAATTACAAAAATAAATAAATGCATTCAATAGATGATATTTATATTATGTAATATAATGATATACCCTAATGACCTAATGTATGTTTGATAATTAAATTTGTGGCACATGAATAATAATTACAATAAAAGTGTAAAATATAATATATATGTTCAAACGTTTACAATTTTTAATAATAGCCTGCAGTAGATACTTATTTTAATTTTTAATTTTAGTATAATCTTTATATGATAAGTTAGTTGCTAGGGTGTCAGAAACTAAATTTCTATACCTAATCTTAAATATTTTTAGATTTATAACAAATTTACGGATGAAGTTACCGTATTCATGGGTCCGGAAAACGGGCGAAGGTTTTTCACAGTAGATAAGTACCATGGTAAATCCAGCCTTGGAATTTGGGAGGATCCGAAGTGTGATAGTGTACAGGGTTCTTCTGAAGGTGTTACGTACCATCAGTTTGTATCAAAAAATGACACATTGAAGTACTTGAGAAAAACTATGTGTCGAGTGACACCGTTAAAATATAAAAGTACGTGCTGAAAATTTTAATACATTTACTTTTAATCAATAGTTTTAATATTAATACATTTTTTAGATGAGGTGGCCAAATCGGGCATGACGATGTACAAGTTTATTCTCCCAAATAATGTCTTTTCTCATCCACAAACCGATCCAAGCCTAGAAGACTGTTTTCATAATCCAAAATCAACTCCTCTTCTTTCTGGGCTCTCAGACGTATCACCGTGTTATTATGGTATGATATTTAATTTTAAACAATTACATTAAAATTAAACAAAAATATAATCGTATTACCTTCTCATTTTCGATTTAACATCAAATATACACATAATATATTTATTAAATCATTTGTTGATAGTCATGTTTATAAGCTATATTTCAACAACGCAGCTTGCTTTAGATCTGAATAATTAAGTTTCAACTATATTCCCATTCCCTAGTGTGAAATAGTGAATGAATTCACCCATCCGGGACTTCACAATATTATTCACGAATTAATTTCAACATAAAACTTCTCATTAAATGAATCATAATGTCATGCAAGCCTTCACAATATATTTTTAATTATTATAATATGTTGTCATATCCACAGAGAAAAATGAGTTATATATTAATTTAAATTTGAATATTTAGAGTATATTTTAACTAGTATGTATTATGAAACGCAAAGTAATACTGATTACAATAAACAATAATTATAATTTGTATAAATATTCTATCTTACGGATTTTCATCATATCATTATACAGGCACCAATAGCATAATATGCAATTTTACTATGGCTTTCATTTTTAGCACACTGCATACTAATTGCATAAATTAATCAATAAGCGTAGATAATAGTGTTTAGTAGAAAGACGTAAAATTAAAAATTATAAACTTTGACACTGTAACGTTGTTTGTAAAGGTATAGTGTCGAATTAGGTGTTATTTTTTATTTGACAAATGATTTTAACGATATGTCACAATAATTGACATTTATCTTTTTCTAAGCATTATTATTGCTGATTTACATTGCATTATGTAATATCGTCATGATTTCAAAAGGGTGAGTAAAGTTTTAAATAATCATACTATATAATATTATATTGTATACATTGATCAATTTCTCTTTTTCAAACGCATTTGTTATTTAAATATAAACATTAAACACTATAATGTTCACAGTTATTTTAACTAGGTATCAAAATATAAACCTTCTATTTACGTAAGTATATTATGTTTATTAAAAATAAAACTGATAGCATAGGGAAAACTTGAATTTAAAGCCATTTTTTTCTTATATTTTTCTATACTTTACTGTTATAGGTAGAAACTATAATGAGAATAAATTGATGTACTTTAATTACAAGTTTTAATTTAATTGTTCCATTTTATAACATTCAAGAAAACAATAGCCAATAGGTATATTATAAAGTTCATAAAAATATGAATGCATATTGCATATTATATACATTTTTACGTCTATAAATCAAATAAACTGTTTGTAGGAATTTTTAATTGTTTTTTATTTAACCTAATTCCGTCTAGCTTTAAATTAAACAAAACTGACTTTGCAAATAATTTTATAAATCAAAATACAATTATATATATAGAGTCCAGTGGCGTAACAAAAAAATTTGGGTCCCCCTGCAAAAATAAAAAATGTTAAGAATGGGCTCCTAATATATTGTTACACCAAAATGTAGCCCTATAACCAAAGGCCCCAAATTACTGTAAGCCCCCACGCAACGCGGGGTCTGCGGGCCCTCAGTTACGCCACTGATATAGACTAATATTATCCAAATGATAAAATATAGTTACAATAAAATCACTAAAAATACGATTAAATTGTTCTTAAAAACCACAAATACTTGTTTAAAAATTATGGAATTGTTATTTTATTTTACAGATTTCCCTATTGCAGCTTCATTTCCTCATTTCCTCAATGGTGATAAAGCACTACTGAAATCAATAACGGGACTAAAACCTAATGAAGAAAACCATGGCTCGTATTTAATTGTCGAACCAGTATGTATCTAAAATTTAGACTTTATAATTTCTTTTTTTGTATTTATATCAAGACTTAGATCTAAGTACAAAATATATTAAAAAATTTAAATAGTTAACAGGAGTTCCAGTCGAAAGTAGAGCTCGTAGCCAAAGTAATCTAGTCATGCATCCCACTAGTGGATTTTCAAACATCGATAAATTCAGTAATATGACAATACCAATGTTTTGGGCTGAATATGTAAGTAACCTAATGTACCTAATTAATAATTATTTAACAGTATAATAAATTGTGTGTGCTTTAAAGTAACACATAAATGTACAGTCGAACCTCGATAACTCGAAAAACCTTGACAACTCGGCTATTTTTTTTTTGTCCCTTGGGAATTCCTATATATTCAACTTAATATTTTGTAACTCGAAAAATTCATAAGTCGAATTAATTTTTACCTCCTTTAAAATTCGAGTTATGAGACTCGACTGTACGTTTGTACTATACTTTATTGATATGACGGTAAAATACTACCATTATTATAAAAATGTTAAGTACTTAAGTCCTGTTCTATGATAATTTGTACACAAAATTATAAATGCATTAGTGATTTTTAATATATTTCCCGGTAGTCTCTCATAGTTTAACATTATATTATCATCTATCATTGAATTTAATCATTTTTGAAACATCTTAATTATATTGTTTACACTTTTATACAATTATACATCAAATTCAATATACTACAACTTAAAAAATAATTTTTTATATTAAAATACTGAAGTAAAATATTTGTAATGAAGATACATTTTTTGTTTTAGATATTTCTAAATACCTGTGGGCTATGTTCAACACTTTTTAATGTTTTTTAACCCAATTTTTTTACGAATTTTCACTCTTTTTTCAATTTGTATACCTATTCACTTTTAGATGTACAATAAATAGTAATAAGAAATGTTTATAAAAATGTTATTAATTATTATAATAATATAGATCTTTAAAACTCATAAAAATAAAAATTATTATTTTTCAGAATCAAGTGGGTTTACCTTGGTACATTACTACTCTAATGTATTTTACTGTTATCGTTTTGCCGTACACGCAATCGATCGGGAGCATCCTCATGATGATAGCCGGTTTGGCAATGATCGGAAAATCAATATTTGATGCAATATTTGGTTATAAAAAACCACTCTACTCATATAGTTCTTTGGATCTCTTGCCGTCAATTAGTTAATACGTTTTGAAGACACCTGTCCTATCAACAAAAATAATATCAAAATTTTATTTTTATATAATTTATTTATACACATAGTTTTAAGTATTTAAATTTTATTTCTTATCATTTTATGTTCATCGTATTTTGTCAACCGTGTTTACTCATAAATATGTTCTGACAATTTGTTATACCTAATAAAAATCATCTTTTTTCACCACATAAATAATATCGTAGTATTAAATAATAATTTTATTATACAGGTACTGAGGTACATATTTTAACTATAAAGTAATACCTACATCATTTCGAAAATATATAGTAGTAGTGCATCATAATATATTATATATTATATATTATTACTACAAAATACAATAATACGATGCTGATCTGTAGTTATCGGTCTACAAGAAACAGCGTAGTTAATATTATAATATATTATATATATATTATATTATATTATATTATATATAACCTAACCTGGATGCTTCAGCAAAAAGCTTGAGAATGAAATCCCAGATTTCTATTAAATTGTATTTAAACTACTTTAAAAATATTGAAAGTACATGGGGACAGTATTTTTATAAGCCAAAAAAATTATAATTTGTTCGAAACTAGATATTTCAATGAAAAATAACAATTTTAGTTATTATATTGTAACTCAACAAATATTAATCGTTAAAACTTGATATTTTTTGTCACTACATTTATCACTATTTTAACTACACTACGGTGCAATTTGAACATATTTAGACTAATTTCAAACTATTTATAACACGAATCTATTAACATCGTTCTACGTGATTTACGGTACTGGCTTATTTAATTTAAATTAATATATTAATAACAGTAATAGTTAAGTATATTAATAAAGTTATTGTTTAAACAGTAACAGATAGGTGTATATTATAATTATTAGGTATTTTATTATTTATACAATACTCTTGACGAAAAGTAACTTTTTAATAGTATGCATTAAGCAATTATTTGTACAATTTTAACACATTTATTACAGTGACCTAGGTATTCAATGATGAGGTACACTTGAAATTTAAAACAGAGCGACTTTTCTTATCTTTATTTTAAAATATTTCAACTAATTAAGCAATGGAATAACAAATCGAGTTTTTCAAATAACATTTTTTAAGAAAATAATTGTAGAAATGTTATTACGGAGGTGTGGTTTTATTGGTATTAAAATATATAGGTACCTATTCTATATAAACTCATAAAAATATATACCTATACAATGATTATACAAGAAGATAAATCAAATTTCACAGAAGTTATTGTATTTAAAGCATAATATTATAAGTTATTATAATTTGTTAAACGTATAATATATTATTTTTGTACCTTTATGGCTTTATACTATTATAAATTATTAATATTTTATATGTGTATAGTTTATACTAATTTATAACTTATTCAATACTTCTTAGTTATTAATTATAATATAATTGCTTTACTTTTTTAACATTTTTATAATAATATTACAGAAAAACTGAAATAGTGAACTGGCTTAAACAATTAAAAGTTTAACAGGCAACCACAAATGCATATATTATAGCATTCAAACAAAAATACTTAAATAATTCGAATTTTAAACCAAATCTCAAAATAATCAAAATCAATTAGGAGATACACGTTTTAGATAAAACAACTACATCAATAATGACTACACATGAACACCTGCTCGAAAATATATTACTATCTACAGAAAAATTTAACTGCGGCCCATCAATTATTACATTATTACCTTCAATTTTTTTTTTTTATTACTTCTGGCGTTTATCTGAAACATATATAGTAGCATACCTGAATCCAGTTCAAAGACCACGCCGTCTGCACAGAGTCCCAAAAAATACATGGTGGAAATACTGGCTGAAGGTACCTATTGTATAATCGTAGTTGTAATGTATATTTTTTTAATTTTATTGAAATTACATTTTTATGAACCAATTGCTGTATTATAAATGTTTGTTTTTTATGATTAAAAAAATGTTAGAATTAAGTAGTAACTATTACTTATTAGAAGAACACTAAGATAACCAGATAACGCAAAAAGAACGATTTGTAAAAGATTCGATGTTGCAATTTTGACAAAATAATAACAAGAGTCATATATAACTCTAAAAGTTATTTAAAATAACGTATAAAAGTATTATGTAATACTATTAAAATATAATTTCATACTTCATCGGTTTCTGTCTGTAGAATGCACGTATATCATTGAATATCTTGGTAAACTATTTAAATAATTTTATATTTATTTTTTAGAGATTGTTTATTTCATGTATTTTATGTGTCCCACTAATGAAATTATAAATATCATTATAAAAATAACCGCACGCACATATAATCATAAAAGTATATAAAACTAGAGTAAAGATTAAATTAAGTTAAGAACAATTTATCAACCACCACTTTACAACAATTATAAGACGTAACGGTTAATAATATAATAGTATGTATATAATAAGACATTTTCGTTTAAGCCTTTTAAAAAAAATGTGGGTAAGTGGGTACCGCTCTGCTGTACATTAGGTGCCGTATGGATCTTTATTATATATTATTATATAGGAGTGTTAAATTTGAATCCAATGATAGGTATCATTGTATACGAAAAACGATTCTGAACGGAGATGATTTATCAGCCTAGAATATAATTTCCAGTGGTTAGTAAAAAAGGTGGTTTATGTTTTAATGGCTTGAATACACCAAAATTTAAGTTCTTTTGTAAATAATGTAAGCTAAACGTATGAAAAACCTTGTATTAAATTTTCAAAGAAAAATTGAAAATCTCAGTTGTCTATAAATAGCTAAAAAAAAGTCAAAATATTTTGAAATTTAAATCACGTAAAGAAAATGCGAATATTAATAACTGGTAAAATTTTCAAGTATCTACGACTTCTTATACTTTTTGAATAATAACGAATATTTAAAATAGTTTGTGGATAAATCGTAATTGTTACGCTATATCGTAAAAATTTAAAATTCAAACGCACTTAAAATTTTTCCTATAATGATGCTACAAGTTTTCTCTATAGCTACTCGAAGGAAAACTTATTGAAAACTTAGTGTTGTATTTTTAATCCTTAGTTATAAACACAAACAATTTTATGATTTTTCAACTTCAAAATTACTTGCAATTTTTCGCGTTTTCGACAGATTTCGTAAAAATTTGAACTATAAACGCTTATAAAAAAAAATTGTGACTAGCGATTTTTAATTTTTTTTAATAGCAATTAGAACAACTCATAAGGAACCTTGTATTAAATTTTCAAAACTTTTTGGTCATCCAAAATTTGTTTATCGACACTTCAAAAAAAAAATTCTCATAAAAATCGAAAATTTCTATAGGCTATAAATAACTCAAAAAAAGTCAAAATTTGTTGAAAATATAACTGTATATAGATAACACTGACATAAACATTTGGTGAAAATTTCAAGTATTTATAGTGATTAGTTTTTTAATTACAACCATATAAAAAAATCGATTTGGTCGAAAACTGGTTTTGCGTAAAAATTCTCGTTTTTCCTTAATTTTTTTTTTTTGGTTTTTCTCGGCGCTTTTGAAAACTATTGAGAAATTCAAAAAATTACCTGTCCAATGCATCAATTAGATTCATTTTTTTATAGGAAACCACCCCCAAAGTTTGAAATTGAAGCATTATTTCGTCACTTTCTCGTGTACACAGACACAAAAAAAAAAAAAAACACACAACATTGTAAAATCAATACATTCATCTCTCCGTTCAGAATCTAAAAAATATTTTACATGTACAATTCTCATACATTTATTTTGAGAGTGTTATTTTTACTATGATTTAAAATTTGTATTAATTATTTAAATATTTATATTTATAGAAAATACTTACTTCAATGCTAGTATGGAGTGGTAGTCAATGTTGGTCAGATGGATTAGTACCTATACTTAAAGCTTACACGTTAGTTTTTCTTACAATGGTACGTAGTTATTCGTTTTTTATTATGTTATTGGAAATATAAATATAAAATCAATTAATATGATTAGGCACATTTTTAATTAGAGTCCGACATTTTAGAATACTACTAATATAATAATACTAATATTAGAACTAGATATATTATCGTAATATTACTATAGAATAATACTAATATTCAATTTAATAATAATATTTACAATACTCTGTGTGATGATTTGATATTTGAACAGATAATGTATTTTTCATTCATATAGTTAAACAATTGCTTGGAACCACACCATAAAATGAACCAAACTTCTCTAGAATTACTGGAATGCATTTGTAATTTAAGCATTTGTTATTCTATTGTGGCTTTTATACGCTGGTGTTACATTTATGTTGATAATAACTATCAATACACAAGAAGGAGATCCAGAACACGTCGAGTATACAACTGGTAATTAGAATATTATTAGTATTAAATTATTTACAACATTTACAAATAGCTTTGTATAGTGTTGTAAGGCTTTGACATTCGGTTAACATTTCTAAACTTAAAAAAATTAATAAAATATAGATAAAACCTACTCAAAATGTTTGTTACTATTTCAAATAATATGCGCCTAACACGATTAACATTAAGTTTGTATTGATTTATAAAATATTAAAACTTGAATTTAATGTATTAAATTGAAAAAAGTTAACACTCACCATGTTATGCAATTTATGAATGATATAATTGTTGATCGTGATATTATCTAGACAGTATTTCAATGATTACAACAAAAATATAACTAATAGGTATATTTTGTTAAACGAATGTTATCGAAGAGCTTTCCTATACACAATTTAAATATTTGAATACAATTAACATTCTAGGCTTTGTTTTGTATTAATATTAAATTATTTAGATATTAGAAAAAAATTTTATACTATACATTCATCTCTTTCTCTTTCATTTGTTTTCAACCATTTAAGACCAGAACTCTAAATACAAATCTTGCCATTCCTATAATTTGAAACTTCCCTCCATATAATTTTTCTGATTCTATTGTTACCAACCCTTTTTTACGCAATATCCCATAATCTTAACCTAGGCCTTCCTAAAAGACTTTTAATAGGATTTTATCACATGACTAACTATAGATCTTTGATTACTACAGCCATGGCCCTCCCCATCAGTCCTCTTTTGGTGATCTCTAATTATATCAGGTCTCTGAAATTGCTTTTAAAATTCATAATTGTATAATTTTCTCCATTTATTGGTTTCATTATCAAAGACCGGTCCATATATTTTTCTAATCAATTTTCTCTCAAATATCGTTAACCTCAGTTCTTCGACTTTTTGAAGTTCTCACGTCTCAGAACTGTACAGGATAATAGGTCATAATAATATCATGCACATGTATATTGTATATGTACATGTTTTATTGAAATAAATATAGATAAATTAAATGTAAGTAAAAATACCTAAAAGTAATTTTGATTTTAATAAAATATTTTAAAAACCTATTCTTTTTTCTTATAATTTATTACACGATTACACGAAAAGCTAATATTATACATCCCATATCATGTATTATTATTATAAAGTATAGACAGTGATAAAAATAAATATTTTATTATTTTAATTTTTTAAGATATTTCAGGAAAATAACCACAAAACGGTATTATAATTTGTATCCCATCAATATCATTTTAACATTTCTGAGACCGATAACCTGTCGGAATTAGGTCAGACCATGGTTTGACCTGTAGGTTCGCTTATACTTAACTTATTATAAATTTATTTATTATTTAGTCTTGATATAACCTACTATCTACGTCTGTTGTGCACAATTAACATTTTACAATATTTTTTCAACTTTTTTCTGAGTTTTGAATAATTTTATTGCATATTTTACCATATTTTCCTCTGAGTTCCGAGTCCTACACATTAGTTATTCCAGTTCTAATCAATTATAAAACTAATATTAATTATTAGGCTAGTATTAACAAATTAAGTAATTTTTTTAAGTTATAGAGTGTACATAAAATAGCTATGAATTCCTATACAATTATAAGATCTTTATTTTAAAAATTATATATCAAAAAATATAGTAAAAAACCAAAAATAATAGGTTTTTGTAATCATTTGATTTATACATACATCTATTATATATGTACCTACTTGATGTATTATAGTACCTAGTATATAATACTACTGTAAACAAATACTTTTTTTTCTGATTAAACATGCCATGTGAATTTTATTACTTTTTCGATAAATATAAAATGTGTTTAGAATTATTCATATAGTTACGATAAAATAATTAATAGAAAATAATTTTTTTTTTTTATTCAGGCGTACACTTATTCCTGGGAGAGGAACAAGCGAACTGGGAGAAGATGGTTATTTATTAATGCAAACTATTATACCTACAGAACCTCAACAACCTACGGAGTTGATGGAAAAAAATAATCCAAAAAAATTGAAACTTACTCAAAGCTGTCAATTGTCTACAAAATATACACCAATTATTCCAAAAGTAATTGTGAGACGTAAATCCATATAAATTTTAAATCAAATTCTTTGAGCAAAATACTATACTTCAATGATATTTAATACATATAATCAAAGTATTATTATAACAATTATTATTTAAATTATAATTATACCTATATTTTATTATCTCTGCTATGATAAAACGTATTATCTAGCTATTGCTATCTATTATTATTATTTTTCGTACAATAAAGAAGTGTGTTTAATAATTATATTACACATTTTTTCAAATTGGCAGAGATTGTGTTACTAGTGGCGCAGTTTACCATTTTAATTTAAACATATTTACGCACATTGCAAATTTGCAAATACACCAGACATGCATTACACTCATGCACTCAACGTGCAGGATTGCATGCTAGTTGTGTCCCAAAGATAGAAATTGCAATAAGTGCCAAACAAATAATATTGGGTTCGGGATGCGCATTTACGGACTTAAATTTGTGCTGGGGCACAAATAGTGTTTGAATCCGGTTGGATTTCGTAATACCTGCTTATTTCTATCTACGTCCCCAAACAAATTTAGAGAAAATTATTTAATATTCATGTAGGTAGCACCTAACAAGTACCTATATTTTAATTAAATTAATTTTATATATTAATAAATAGGTACCTAATATCAAAGGTGGGCATTAACTAGTTAAAAAGTTAATTTATTTTTTAACTTTTAAAATTAACTAGTTAGTTAATTTTCTATAGTCAACTTATGAACTTAACTACATAGTTTAATTTACAATTGAAATAACTAAGCTTTTCACAGTTGTTTTAAAAAAAATCCATCAAGTTAAAAACATTTTGAAATTTTTCGTTTATACGTAAATATTATTACTATATTAGTATAAAATAAAAATATCCAATATACTTTAATAATACAAACTTATGTATAAATTATATAGTTATAGTTGTGTAATGTGTATAATATATACATGATAATATTATGCCGTTCTATACTTATAGACAGATTATGAATATGAATTTAAATAACATTCATTCTTTATGTGATTTACATACTAATTTTTAATAAATAGATTAGCTTTTTTTAAACTGAGTTAAGTTAATAATTTTTTCCATATTAACTTTAATCTTATCGATATTGTATCCTCTTAACTTAAATTAACTTGAGTTAATTATTTTCATTAACTTGCCCACCTTTGCCTAATATGCTGATACACTTTATAATTGCATAAGTTACTTTGTACTCACTGCTTACCTGCTTATAAAAACGTAATATAACCTAATAGGCTATAGTAATAGCTTAATAAGTTATAACTTACAAAAACCTAATAATAATAAAAATAAAATATATGCTCATTAATATTAAACAAATAATATAAATTAACATTTTGAAAGTGATACAAATAAATCATTTATAATATAAATATTATGAGAAATATTTTATTTATTTCAAAATAATATCCATTACAGATACTTAGGTGTATCTATAATAAATAACTGAACAATTAAACTGATAAGTCTAGCCTAGACTAGACCTAGGTTTTTATTTATTTTAGGGAGTCATAAAATTAAAATGCAAAAATCATAACTGATGCATTTTTAATTACAAAATAATATTTGAACATTTTTTGTTATTTTTATGATAATTATAGCAAAAAATACATAATTATTTTAAAGTCTAAATCCTAATCGTTATAATTCCTTTTTCAATTTTAATACTAGTTCGTATGCATTTTCAATAATTAAGACTAAAATAATATTTCAACTCGGTCAACTCTTAAGTTATTGATTGTTAATCACTTCTTACAAGACAATTTTATATACTGCAAGTCTGTAAAATAATATAAATTAAAACTGAAGACATGAATTTCAAGAATTAATGTAGATAGTAAACAACTATATGTGTTTAATTGAGGGTATTTCTCTACACGAGAGTCATAATTCTTGATCAGAAAAAATATATAATTTTACTTGCGTCTTAGTATAAGCTGAAAAATTGTCTCCACTCAGAATTTTTTTCGTGTACACTTGTGAGACTTATTTTATTTTTATTTTGTTTTTTTTTTTTGTATACAAATATATTTTTGTGTTATAACTTACAACTTACTCCACACCATGTTACAACTTAACTCAGTACTGGGTTGAAATGTAACAAAAAAAAATCATGATATTGAACTAAGTATTTAGTATTTATCAATTTATGTGTTTATAAAAAAAGGCTTACAATGTATATTATGAAACAAGACAGTATTCTGTACCAATAGTCTATATCAGTAGTTCTCAACCTTTTTTGGATAATGCAGTAGTTTAGTACCCACGCGATTTTTTCTCCCCCCCCCCCTCAAAAAATATGTGTCTTAAAGCACTGAATACAAAAGTCTTATTCCAAAATTCTCGCAAATTATTATTTTGGAAGTTATACCAAAAAAAAGTTTAAAACATTTATTTTTTCAAAAATACGTGATATCTACGATAAAAACATCTTTTTTTTTTGATTGTATATTTTTTAAGATGGACGGAAGTATGCATAGATTTTAATTATTGTACTTGCTGTTTAAAAATTCAAAAAAATTGATTATCACAATATGCCTCGGCAGTGACTGCGCGTGTATCGGCACTCGTCGCTACGCTCCTCGGTGCCGTCGCTTCGCTCCGCACAAATCGAAAATATCCTTCGATTTGTTATGCAAAACTACCACATGTAGGTCACAGGGTAAAAATTGTTATTGATAATAACAAAATAAAATAACATAATTAATAATTGGCGACAATCTAATACGAAAACGTAGGGAAGCAAAGTATACAGCGTTTGGCGCATGCATGCGCGTAAATGCGTAAAATCGTATAACCTTTTGTAAGATATAACTTCCAAAATAATGAAGTATAAATTCAGTGTACTTAACTACATATGTTTCAATAATAAAAATTGCAAAGAAAAAAAAGCGGGCAAGTGGGTACCGCTCTGCTGTACATTAGGTGCCGTGTGGATCACTATATATTGTAGGACGGTTAAATTTGAATCCAATGATAATTATCA
>VUJU01001189.1:0-12439 GCA_009835225.1 Aphis craccivora
TTGATAGGATTTTTTTTCTAGCAACACCCATTGATTTTTGTAATTCTAGCGACACTGATATCATGCAAATTGCGAAATTGGTCATGCGAATTCATGCTAATTAAGTGCTAAATATTGATAATATAAAGAATGGAATTTTAGTAATGGCCGGTGCTGGCGTAACGTACGTCAATAAGACACTATAATATGAATAATATTAATACATTGTAATGCAAAATAAAATAGCTATGGTATAATATAGTATATAATTAATTGTGAATATGCTATTTTCTATGTTTAATAGACTTATAATATGAGTATAAAATTAACGCCATTTAGTATATTTTTTAAATATATTATTAAACTAATATGAAATATATATTAAGTAATTGATTTTACATAAAATAAGTGTACAAATTTTAGGGAAAAAATTAGTGATTATCACTTTTTTGTGGTTAAATAACGGTTACTTCAAGTCCAAGTCATATTTTATGTAAGCTCACGTATCCATGCCATATTAATAATTTACCCAGTTTATTATATTAATATGTAATACAAACATGTACTTATCACGAAAACTTATTTGGTCATTTTGGGTAAATCTGGCAGTAACAATAATATGTTTGACTTTGAGAATAAAATACACATGATGAATTAATAATAAACGTTGTTTCAAATAACAAATCATAACATTTTTTTGTAAACTAAAAAATTGTATCTGTAACATAAAGCGTAAAAAATTTAAAACTATTTATTATGACATAAAAATCAATAGATAAATAGTTCAATCCCAACAATGACTTTTTTTTTTATATCATTAAAGTGTTAAATTAAAAATATATGTGCAACACTCGGTTGTCATAATATGACAACTGTACAATTCTGTGAACAATATTTAAAATTCTAGTTGTTCATAATATAATAATATATACAAAAAAAAAAAAAAAAAAAAATCAAAATATCAAAAACAAATAGCTGTCAAACATTGCGTATGATATTAATTATTTCGGGTATTTTTTAAATATCATTTCAATTGATTTTATTTTTCATTATTATAACGTTCAGACGAATTAAATCCTATAATACGATTATAACCACGTAGGTATATATTATTAAGGTTTGTCAAATAAAATTTTTAATCATACAAGTGAAAATGTAGATAATTAGCTACTTATTATATCCTTCTACAGCGGTGGCAGAAAATATAAAATATATTTTTTTTAATAGTAATAGATATTTTGTAGTTACAATATTCCTACTGCAGTATTAATTTCAATAACGTATTGCTTGCTTTACTAAAATTAAAATTATAAAGTCTACCACAATACTATTTAAATTATATCACTAATATACATTGAAAAAATATTACGTATATTTATACAACTAAGTATTTAAATATTTAGATGTTCAACGGCGGCTTTCATATCTCTCCGGAGAGAGTTTCAATATTATCATGTGGTATATTTTCTTCTAAATCACATATCCTTTATTTATAAACTTCAAGTATTAAAATATTCAGTTAAAATTATACTGAAGCAAGACCAAAAGATTAATGTGATAAAATATTTCAATATATTATTAAATTTACTATTAATAAAATAAAGTCAACTGTTGAAAAAGATGTAATGTCACATTGTATAAATATGAAAAACCAACACACATCATAGAGATACTAAAAATTAATGTTCAAAGAATATATATGGCAAAAATGTGTATCTCGAGTATTTAAAAACGACGTCAAAAGTAAAATATAAACACATAAAATGTTTTAAATTATCTAAAATTGAAACAAAAACTCAAATTATGTTTAATTAAGGTGCATCTAAAAGTAGTTCACAAACCACTATACAAAGATTACAGTTTTTTTTTTAATAAAAACATAAAAAACTTTAAACTTATGCCCTATCATTCTGTTATGCCAATAATTTAAAAGATAACGGAGAATTTATTAGAGGAATGAAAAATTCGTAGTGATGTTTAGAAATAGTCATGGTTTTTTAATGTTGTATTACGACACATCTCGAGATAAAATATTTTAAGAATATTTACTTACCAATTATAGTTTATAGGAGTTTTCTATACCTAAATTATATTATCACATTACAAATAACAAATCTTAATTAATAACAATTTAAAACTTTTCAAAACAATTATTTTTAGCGGATTTCAGCATTGAACTAATTTTATTAATAAATTCTAATTATATTGGATTAATTCAATATATTTTGATTCCGATGAATTCATAAATATATGTTAATATTTCTTTATACTCTTTACATAGT
This sequence comes from Aphis craccivora, assembly GCA_009835225.1. Classification (NCBI taxonomy): domain Eukaryota; kingdom Metazoa; phylum Arthropoda; class Insecta; order Hemiptera; family Aphididae; genus Aphis; species Aphis craccivora. Next base: position 2,262 of record VUJU01001189.1, read on the forward strand.
AATCTATGTTTAAACTTTCTACTATTAAATAATATAAAACTATTTTATATATTTATTTTATGTGTATATTATTATGCATTAAAAATAAAGTCGAGCATTATTGTTATTTTTCACGAGAGCGACAATCATTTTAACATTTCTTTTTATTCGATAATGATGGAAAAAATATTGTTTAGCTTTTATTCAAAATATTTGTACAAATCGCTTTTCAGTTTTGTAATGTTTTTACGAAAACAATAAAACGATTCACATGCTTAGTTTATTTCACAATATTATGATGGTGCAAATTTGATGTCTGGAAAATTTATTAGAGTTCAATCAAAAATCAAAAATAAATTTCTACATACAATTTTCACACATAATGTAGCTCACAAAATAAATCATTTTATCTAAATTGGTAAAGAAACATAGTTTTAATGACTGTGTTTCCATCAACAAACCTTGCAATATGTAACAATTTAAAATAACACATTAAGAAAATTAGCAAAATTAATTAATGGTTTAATTAAAAGTACTCAATAATTAATCCATTGATCCTTATAAGTTAATTTATATAATATTTAAAACCTTATTGTTTTCTAAATATTTAGAATAAGTGCTAAATTTATATATCAAATGGTATCTAAAATAATTACTTTTTAGGATTTACTAGGTTTAAAATGTTTAAATATTTCCCAACAAAGTTTAAGGTCAGACATAATAGTTGAACTGTTTAGTTGAACCCAAAAAAAGCAATATTGACAATATAAAAAAAGAATATCTCACTCGAGTATTAAATAATTTTTGTAAAAGGATCCAACTTTCTTTAATATTACAATTAACTCTATTACATGCAAAAGAAGTTTTTCTGCTATTATGAAAATCAAAACATGACTATGATATCTATACGTCAAAATAGATTTAATGAAATGTCAATATTATGTATTGAAAAAGATAAGAATAAGCGTTAAGTACTTAATTACTATACGATAAATAAAAAAAAATAGTTCTTAATGAAATTATTCATTACAATAGATAAAAATAAAAAAAATTATTTAACTGCATCCCGCCTAATTGATCTCTGATTGATAAATATCTAAATAATATACTCGATTTTTTTTTTTAATAACCCTGAGATTGACCATGTGTTATTTTATGAAGGTATTTTAGAATACTTATCATTACCATAATTATTATTATATTACACCTCGAAATTTACTGTCTGAATAGTAAAATATATCAATATTAAATTGTATAAATTTGCATAATACGGTTACAGTGATAAACATACGACTGTTCAAGCTACCCAGAAAGACGTGTGCTTTACCCAATCACGTAAATTTATCGAGTGCGGAAATAAAAAATCTACATGTAACCACTAACCAGACTATTCTTATAAGTTAACGGAAATCGATGGTGATTGGTACGAGAAAAATAGAATACAATAAAAAAAAAAAAAAATCAATGATAACGCGAAATGTTGATTCGACAATAACTGAAAAGAGGTATTGGACATATGGCGATAAATTTTCCGATTGCAGGCTTACAGTAAATATATTATATGATGACCGATGGTCAAACTATACCCCAAGATATTGAATTTCCGCCACCCCACAGGGTGACCATCCCAAAGGTCCCAATGTCTTTCGTGTGCCTTTGTACATAATATTTTATATTTTATATTGCACATACGTTTTGGATTTTCCGGATATGACGAACATCAAGACGTCACTTGGTTGTACACGATTACCTATATAGGCTATATATATATATAGGTTGTAGAGAGAGAAGTGAAGAGCTTAATATTATGTCAGGTGACTACTGACAATGATGAAAATAATGACAAAAATGATTTGATTAGGTAGTTTTTTCTTTAGGTTTTTTTTTCTCCAGAATTATTGCCTTTGAACTGCCTAATTTATGTGACTGGTGTTTAAAAATATATTCAAGGCATAAGCTGGTGACTTAATTTCCTGTCACCGCGTTAAAGATAATACTGAAAAGACGACGAGACAATGTATAAACAAAAATAGCGCGGATAAGTTGAAAATAATATTTTATTTCAGGTCACGTTAATAAATACCTCAAACCTTATCGTTACAAAACTGACAGCATAAACAAAATAATTTAATATGGGTTTAATTTTACGTTATGTTATATCTATTATTAACGGTGTAAATAGAATATTACAATAGTAGCTATGATAAATCACACAGATTTACAGCCCCGAAAAATATCTTAAATTTGAACTCATTAATTATATTGAGACGTTTTGCTTATTATTTATGATTTCTGTTCAAAACAATCTTTGTACACGTTCTTAATAACTATAAAAAAATATTTGAAACAATCACAAAATAATAAGTTTTACTCAGATTTAAAAGTAATTTAAAATTTTTTCGCAATATATCTGTCTAGATGCGTTAATTAGAATATCATTAAATAATAATAATACGTATCTTTTGATAACAACAATAACGATAACCATAATGGCACTTGAACGAATGTTATAGGATCAGACTAGTAATCCTATAACGAAAATTGATCGCTATACTATAGAGAAGTTTATCGTTATATTGCTATACTTAGGCCATGACTTTCGACGGTACAGCTTTATTTGAAAATTTAATTAATATTTAACGCCTAATAAAATAGTGAAAATTGTACTCTGAACAATCGTCGCATTGATTAATCCTTTGCCACCTAAAATCGCAGTTGATAATCTGCTTTGATAGTAGCAAAACATCGCAAACTTGTTAAAACTTACACGAAGTCAGTTAATATTTACAATGTTCTTAGTATACTTGTTATATAATCATACAACAAATAGTACCACCTAACAACGTTGTTATGTGTGCGTTATTCTCTAATGCATTACACAAATATCGATTTTGTTGTTCCCATCGAAACTAGCAGGTTCAGTATTAATAATTATGAAATTGACATTAACTTACTGTACCTACTGTAATTATATTACTCAATTAATATGTGTATGATTACTAATACTGAGTACCGAATAATCTCATGACGCAGCGAAGATTATATAATACAAGTCATTATAGTTAAAACTGTATTTTTGATTGTGAGTAATATATACCGAGAGAGATAGAATTTCATGGACACCGACTGCACTTTTATACCTTATCTCTTTAAGCTTTCAACTAAACAATTATTTTTTTATTATTTTAATAATCTACGCTAACTATTCTGGGTAGATAATAGGTAAAATTAAAATTATTTTTTTTTTTATTCCGAATATCAAAAATATCGAACAATTCTATACGCATATCCACACGAGAACATTTTTTGTTTCGTAGTAAACAAAATTGCATGCACAAAAATGAATTCTCAGCTATTGGAAATGTCAACTATGCCACCCGCCTTCGTGTATATAAGTGATAAAAAAGTTAAATTTTCTTAAATGAGATTCACCAATAATTATTTATAACTCACTCGTTTTCAATTGCGTCTTTTAAATTTCTGGTTAATAACTACTCATAATTATGTGTAAATAACCGTAATATAACGATTAATTGTAGTGTAAAATAAAAAAATGGAAGGTATTGCAGTTTATTATATAGAAAAATATTGAAAACCGATTAATTTTAATCATTTTAGACATTTTTTAAAAAAATAATGCAGCATAATACCCGATAATACCCGATAATGGGCAGCATAATTATACATTTAATGGATTATAATTTGGTAACAGCACAAATTTCAAATTATTCATACGAGTAATAACAGTATAATAGTATAATAATAATTATTTTTTTTTTTTAATAGTTGATATGAAATTAATTTAATAATTGCCATCCTATAGAAATCAAATAACTTTTTTTTTTCATTTAAAATATAAAAGATAATATAGAATATAAAATGTATGACATAATTTCCTAATGTTTTGACCAAAATAAAATTTATTTATAATGAAAATGCATTTTTTAGTTCTATAAACTAATGAACTTTTCATCAAACTTTCATTATGGAAAGTATAAATCTTATAAGTATAACTTATATCAAACAGCAAAAACACGTTATGACTTACTGCTCTTCGTACTAGGAAGTCACTCAGTTAAGAAAACCTACTGATTTTTAAATTAAATGCTTGGGTCACGACACCATTCCGTTTGAAACTTCTGGATAAGTGCCCGTGAAAATCTTAGAATCTATAAATGTGAGGCTATAACGTGTAGTAAAATACACAATAATATGGCTTGAATAATGATCATATTCTAATTTAGAATAAAAAAATATATAATACATAAAAGTAATTGATTGGCATATTATGACTTTGAATAATACAAATGTTAAGTAACTACAGTAAATTATGAGGTTGAAATAATAACACGTCGGTACCTTAAGTACAATTAATAACAAACTAAATTAAATTAGTTCAAGGACATTTATTAATTCCGAATTTAAAAACAACGAATACAAAAAAAAGAGAATAGTTGGTTTTTGATTGTTTTGTTATGTAATAAAACTATAATGAATCTAACCTAAATTAAAATGTACTATTAAAATGAATCTTTAAAACTTTAACTCCGATATATAAATTGATAAAACTTGATTAAATTTTTATTTCAATTTAACTAAAACAACATAATTGAGACATAAAATATTACATTTTATTAGAGATTTATAGAAGTATATTATATATATATATTGTTAACAGTGAAATAAAACAATTAATAGTTTGAGTTGTTTAAAACAAAATTTACCTAACATATGGATAAATAATTAAAATAATATCTACACAATCAATACACGGGTAAAACAATAAATAATACTATATTATTGTCATAATAGTGTATCATAAAAGCGCAGATTAAAATGTACAGAGCTAATAAATAAGATGACATTATTTAATTTATAATTTATTATCATTAGGTAATTTAAAATATATGTTAAATAGTTATCAATTGATAAAAAAAGACAAACAAGTGATCATCGGCCTGCTATAATATATTATAAAGTGTCAAACGGACCACTGTAATTGATATTTTATCCGACTATCAAGAAAAATACTACCAAGTTTTTACTTTTAACCAAACTACTTTCCCCTAAAACTCCACCAAAGCACCAATTGAATTCAATTTTCTTCCCGAAACTTTCGCCAAAGTAAAGAATTGGAAGGATTTTAATTGTCCTAAAAGGTGATGAAAGATACACAAAAAACACACACACTTCATTGTAAAATCAATACATCCATCGCTCTGCTCTGAATCTAATATCAAACAGGTAATATACTTAAATATTTAGAATATTCTCTATATTCTATATAGATTCTACAGTTAAAGCGATTAACTTGCCTTCATTAATAATTGAACTAGCTATAGATATTCAATCATTCAATGATAAACTGTTTAAATCTAACTCTTCTTAATGTGGAATAATAATTTAATGTAGTTCGAAAACAAATTAAACTTTTCTAGGGCGTAAACTATATTATAGCGGTAAATTTCCACATAATTTATACGATGTCAGTTTGAAAATACTGATGAACTCAAAATGTCACTCAACGTCAGAACCAATTTTACTTATGTGAATGGTTGAAATTAAATGTTTATAACATAAATATCAAAGTAATGATAATATCAAGAAATCATAAAGTGTATTCCCATTTATATTAGTACAACTAAACTTTATTCTATATAAAATTAAACTAAAAAGTTAATTAAAAAAAATTAAAATATTTGTGCAAATAATATAATGATAATGTTTATAGTTCAATTCATTTTTCAAGTTTTAATCATAAGTTACAACAATAAAAACTAGTAATTTTTGTTTTTTTTAACGTCAGATATTCTACTGATACGAAAAATTTTTTGTTATTCATTTCGACTGTAAAAATAAATAATTTAATATAAATTACAAATTGTATCTCTAAATCAATTACTTCGAATAACAATTATTCATAACCAAATAAAAATAAATTTTACGTTTTTAAAAATACACATTATTATCATCATAAATAATTGCATAAAAATAATTAATGCCATTTAGTGTAAATAGATTAAAACCTGAGATCGTATGTTTCTAGGTAAAATGTATTTGCCTATTTATAAATTAATATATTATTTTATAAAGAGCTAATTAACTCTGCTCAGGTGTTAAAACGCTTCTTTTTGCTACTGAAATTTGAGTTCATAATAACTTTTAAATGTTTTGAACTTCAAGCATAATAATAATATCGTAAATGCGGTTTCCAATGATATTAACTAGATCTATTAAGCTGAGTTGTTACGCAAATCATTTACACTAAGACATATTACGCTTATTATATGAATTAAAATATTTTATATTTTACATATTATTTAGTTGATAAAAATTTCTATATAAGAAATTATGATATCAGTTTTTATTAAACGAAACTAAAATTATTTTATTGGTTGCAAATGTATTAATTTTAATACTAAGTAAACTATTATATTCAAAATATTAACACAAAAAATAATTAAATATTTGTTGTTACAGTTAACTTGTATGTAGATATTTACTTTTCAAGATAATTTATTTGTAATTTGGTTTAAAAATATATATATTATTGTAATTTAAATAATTATTATAAAATAAATAAAAATAAATATTTTAATTAAAACTTTGTAATGCATTGTTATGACTAAAGTAAGTAGAAATAGCTATGTTTTAATATACTTAGTCATTTTTTTAAACAACATACTACAACTACAGATGTTTGTTTCAATTTTCTAAAACGTCTAAAATATTCATTTATGGAAGTTTTACTATACTTTTAGAACCTACGTTAACTAAAAAACAATAACAAATATGTACATTCTTCGGTTTTAACCTATCGTAAAATATTTTTATTTTTTTGATATACTTACTAAAAAGATTCATTTTATATAATACATTTTTTTTTCTGCATAATGATGTGTTAATATATTAATATAACATTATAAATGATAATAATGATATAATAATAATAAAGTATTCAGTACTATAATAATATGACTCTAATCATACAATTTAATTTAACATCGCTTTCAATTTAGATCGTATTAATTTAAAGTTGTCTATTGGTGGGGATCTAACATTATTAGTTACAGTGATTATACTACAATTAAATCAATTTTTTATTATACCATTATTCATATTATTATCGCATAACATTTTTTTTTTTTTTAGACCAATTAATTATGATTACACGGCACCTTGGATAGGCAATTTAGCTACATGTAATTTTTTTTTTTTTTGTAATGTGAAAAATATATACCAAGAATATTATATTTTACTTATGAAAATAAAGTTATTATATTATAAAGTTATTTGTTATTACCTAGGTATTAAATTAAAAATGGAATATTAAAACAAATGTGTATATTACCTAAGCATAATATTATTACTGATACTGCGAATACATAGATTATAATTGATATAGTTGTAATTGCTTATGAGAATTTTTTTTATCTAATCAAGGAATATTACTTACGAAAAAGATTTATTAAAATGTAATTTTTCACTGAAATGAATGTAACCACTAAATTCGTGCTTTCATAATTATACGTTAAATTTATTATAAATTCGTTATTATAATATAATATATTTGCATAGAAACAAAATAGCATTACCAATGAAAACATACAGGTAGATCACACTACTGAACAATTGACGGACGTTTTACTCTTAAGTTTTAAGCTCCCGGTTAGCTCGTGATTTTTGACTCTTAAATATTATGTGTAATACATTAAATAATTATTTAAATGGAAAATTGCCATAGTGGTTCACGAATGATTATATTATTGTGTTCACAAAATACACACACGGTTCGCAACTTTGTTGTAGTGCGACGTAAGTTATTACAATATTATATATTGTGTGCCCTACCGGCAAAGCCAACTACAACTTTATAGTGCGACGTGCGCCAACAGTTTATCGTCCCTGTGCGGACGGTGCATATTGTGCATGATTGCTGTAAGTGGTTCAATCAGCAGCTGCAATGATAGAGATTTGCAGGAAAAATACTTGATGAATTACGTGAGTGGATTTGTATAATATGTGTGTATTATGCATATTGTAAGTAGGTATTAGTGTGTACTTATGTATTCAAAAAAATTCGTAATGACGTTTTGGGTACGCACTTCCGCAGAAGTATAATGAAGTAATTTACAAATAAAATATAATAATATATCCTCATTATAGTTCTTATGGGCTTCTGATTCAACGAGAATAATTCGACGGCCCAAGTATGGCTTAATAATAATAATAATAATCGTAATCACTCGTCATTGCGCGTCGTTAAATAAACAATACATAATATAATAAAACATCAATCGACTTCGTTTTTGAAAAACAAAGTGCAATATTCTGCCCCGAAAACGTTGACACCAAAAATCTAAGCAAATTACTCGAAACACAAAAAAATAAAATATCAACTTATGAATAAATAAAAAACGTACATACTTTTGATGTCGTGAATATTATTATAATTATAATAATAAATTGTTCAAAGATTCGGATCAAACTATAATAATGATATACAATTAATAATACATTTTGACAAACTATACCGTAGGATTAGATTATTTATTTGATCTATAAACAGATTTATAAAGAACAAGACAAGTGTAATAGCATTGAATCAAGACATGATACGCGCGTGTAGTACGCGAGTGTGATAAGGTTCTATGTAAAATGGGCCGAATAATTTTGTTGCGGAGATCCAAAAGGCTTCAGTACTATTTTGTTTACTTTTATTTTTTTTTTTGAACTGTCATTTAGAATCTTAATCACCATCTTGTTTCTAAACTATTTTCACAATAAATGTTTGTATTTCACCTCAATTAGGGAGAAAAATACAGTTATTTAAACGAAATTTGAACATTTAATTAGAATAGCTTGAGCTCCAATATTCTAAGAACACATTAAAGTGTTATGTAAGAGTATAATATAATATAATATAAGAGTATAATGTCTAAGATTTTTTTATATATATATATATTTTAATTAAATAGGTAAGTAATGAAAGATATATGCGTTCATTTTAAACAACAAATGCTGTCCTTCGAATAAAAAAAACCTAATTTATCGAATTCAATTATATCGTTGTTTCGACTGATTTAATGTATCTTTTAACAGTATATTCAATTTAATTCCACAAAAATATAAGGCTAGCTTAAATTATTTAGTGTAGTAATATCGTTGTTTTTTTTTTTTTTTACAGTTAAAAGTATTTTTTTAAAGATACCGTAGATATTAGTTTAGGTATATAATTGCATATTATATTATGTTTAACAGCATAAAGTGTTTATAAATGCATTTTATTCAGCACCATTGAATAATATTTTATCCGTTCCTCGACTTTAAAACCATACTTAAATTTTAATAGAACCTCAAATTTCAAATTACTGATGTGTATTCTAAAAAAAAAAATTATTTATCAGATTATACGTTTTATTAAACGTTAAACAATTAGTATATTTTTTAAAATTGAAAACAATGACAAGAAGTCATTAATTCATCACATTTATAATATAAAATACACATAAGTAGGTTTTTAATTATAATTATAACTTTTAATTTAATCGTTTTCGCCATACTAAAATGTTCTAAAATACAAACCACAGGTTAGGTTTAATAAAATAAACATTTAAAAATAAAAAAATATTAATACTTTCCTTATATATTATTTCTTAATTTATTTTATTAGAATAACTTTCTAAAGTAGACAACTATAAACTTAAGACAATACTTATATAGTTTACACTTTCTCCAAAATATCGTTATACCTACATAGATTCTTAAGAGTTGAATATGATTTTAAATTTTTACTTTGGTTATTTTAAATTTGTATATTAATTTAATTTTTGTAAATTTTTTTTTTCAATGTAAAAAATGTTTTTATACATTATAGCCAATAGCGTATTGTTGAAAATTATTCTACATCAATATTTCTTAGGTTTTTTTTTTTTTTTTTGCATGAAAAAGATTACCGAAAACCATCGAAAACGTCTGATGAAATTTTTGCCTATATCCTATCCTATCTTTTGTATACCAAATATAACCAAGTACGTGAATTCCACTTTTTTCAAGCCTAGGGAACGAATTTCCATTTCCACGCTACAAGTGTAATTTTTTATCGGTGTCGTATTTGTGCAAAGTAGAATACCATTCCATTTTTCTACTTTTCTCATTTATTTTTATGGCTTTATTTTAGATTCAAATATGTTTTTAGC
>VUJU01001189.1:17515-65122 GCA_009835225.1 Aphis craccivora
AATTTCTTTGGTGCATTAAACAGGTCAAAAGTAAAAAATTTCCAGTAGTTACCAAAAAATCGTTAGAAACAAAAAATAAAGTGACAGAAAAACGGGAATTTTCACGCAAAAACAGTTTTCGACAAAATCGATTTTTTTATATAGTTGTAACTCAAAAACTAATCACTGGAAATACTTGAAATTTTTTAATATAGTTCTTTTCCTTTCAAATGTATATAGATATATAGTATATATACAAACTAGTAAGTAATAACAAATTTTGTCTAGCTACAGTAAAAACAAACGTAGTTCAACCACAGTTCTTTCATAATTTTAATAAATTATATTACATAAAATCTTGTTTCATTATACTATTATAATATATTATTTTATTTTGGACATTACACTTTGCTTAATCTTTTAAAGTAGAGTTTTTCTTTACTTACTCCAATTACTTAAGTGTATTAAATACAGTCACTATTCCAAAAGTTATCTAATTAAAAAATACGATACTGTCTACATTTTTGGTACAGTATAATATTTGTAACTCGACAAAATGACATATAATAGTGTTGGTATGTCAAACCAAGTCATTCGTAATAATACTAAATATCGTTAGCAATTTATACTAATTATAATAATATAATATAGAATATTAAATATTATGTTGTATGTTGTTTAAAATACAATTAATCATGAATTCTATATTGAAAGCCTCTCATTCGTCATTATACTTATAATAATATGAATTACAAAACCTAACCTTAGTTTCGTTGGTCTATTTTAACTTAAAATATTAGAAAGAAACCACTGTCTGATACATTGATTTACAATAACAAATCTGTACTCTTGAAAATTGTTATGTCACCAACACAATCCAATTATCCACGGTTCCTGCACTCGTTTTTCTTAATTTTTTTTTTCGTAAGCTCTACGTTCATCGTTTTTATCGTCACAATCTAATGTTTAGGTCGTTAAAGATGCGGGCAATTGTATATCATCCCTAAGAAATCTCTGTAATGATTTCTCCTTCCCGGAAATAGGAAATTTTATATATATATATATATTTCAATTATTCACCCAAATAGCTTACTACACAATTTGTTCCTCTGATTAATTTTATCGACGACTTTGCGTCTCAGCACAGATTCATTCTTCAACTAATATACTTTTGTCTTATTTTGTTAACTCAGCCGTTTGGTTCGCATTCAACAAGCAGTTAGTGTTAGACGGCTGTTGCACTAAATTTAAATTTAAATCAGTATGATAATAATATTATTATTTTCAACTATAGAATTATCATGTATATTATTATGTATTTGAATATAATACTTAACATTTTTTTTTATTCTTGCACTTCAATGCCACAAATTATAATAACTATAATATTATACATTCCAATTAAGTTCCTTTTTTACTTTTTTCATAAGTTAACTTTAATTAAACTATTAGTTATTACATATCGTGCTTCCACATTTTTTTCTAGCATATCAGCTGCTGTTGGCAACAAATGACATTTGTGTACCTTGTAAAAATATAATAGTAATAATACATGTCATTCGTCACAAATTATATTGTGTATTTTAGTCTTTAGATTGCCAATATAGCCAATAACCTCAGTTTACACAATAACTAAATTTATTTTTAGATTGTTTAGGAGGTCAAATTTGACTGAAAATCCTGTTTACTATGAATATTGTTATACAACCGTCACATAGTTATACAATATTATACATTAAAATAATATATGTATACTATATTCAATTAAAATATTATTTTATAACATTGTAATAATATAAAGTTATTTATCTTATTTATAAAATTTAATTTGCCTTACATTATATTTATGCAATATCGAAACGATTGATTAAAAGTTCTAAATCCAACTTTATTGAATTTGTACAATTTTAAAATTCAAAATTATTAAGAAATTTTCGGTTTATTACATTTATGATCTATCATCAATCTTCATACCTAGTGGATATGATATATTATCTAAAAGACAAGAAAAAATATCAGAAGCTTAGTAGCTGATGTTTTGAAAAAAATAAAATTCCAAAGAATTATTTAGAGTGATATTAGTAGATATTAGTGCTCTAACTATCGAAATTAAAAATTAAAATATGATCTTAAATTGGTTTATTAGGGCCTTATTTTACACGATTTCACTGATTAAAATATTCTTTCAAATCTACGTGTTCTTCTAAATGATATTCAAAAAATACAAACGTAACTATACTCGTTGTTGTGTATGTACCTAAGAATGTGTATTGAGTTAAATTTATAATTTCATCAGTTGAAAACCTCAATTAAAAATGCTTGATAAAGTCATTAAAAATTATGGAATGAATTAAAACACAATAACACTTATCTATAAGCTAATATTATACGCAATAGTATAACTTCGATTTGTTTTTTTATATATTTTTGACGTCCCACTATATTATATCCTCAACATTTTTATATCTTTTTGATAACCAATCATCTTAACAGAGTCTCTGCAGCTTTATCAATAAATATTCACTACAAAATATGTTGATTATCAATACTTAAAAATGCAATCGTCTTTAAATTGTATTATGACTTATGACTTGTGACTTTTGCTTTTGAAAAATAGCTATATACTTACAAAAACAAATTTTCTGTTTAAAATTGTATAGTTTGCTATAAATTTAACAGAACAAGACTTATTAATATTATATGAATGCCCCTCAATAACTCAAACTCTCGTCAGTTATCGTGTATTTACAACAATAGATTTAAATATTTAACCAAACCATATTTTATTTGACCACGATTTTCTACCAAACGTGTTTCTGACACTTTGGCGTGCGTTGGGCCCATTTCAAATATTGTTGTTGTTTAATATATTATTCTGCATCTCTATTTGTACCGGTACTTTCGAGCACTCAGTTATATTGTCCATTTGAAGAGTGAATAGAGACTTACCCGCAATGTTAAAGATTTCCTTGAATGCTCCACAACCATGTCAAATATGAACGCATACTATAATAACGGTCATTGAATATTGTGTAGCTAGAATCGATATAATATAATAATATTATGTATATGTGATTTGAATTTCACTAGTAGCCATGTGGTTTTTCCATTATAACTTACTATTTATGTGGTGTCACCGCCGCTAAATGACTTTCCCTTTACCATATCCTGATTCGTTACCTTCATTAAATTTATTTATTTTAATCATTGTTGTTAATTATACTTATTTTAATTTTTCTAATTTTAAATAAAAAAAAAAAACTTACTATTTTCAAACTCTAACACATATGTGTCTAAATCATTATCATAAACAATCTAATGGATAAAACCAAAATTAAATGTTTTCAATTGCTCGTATGCATAGAATTAAAGTTCAAATAACAAATAAGCCTTATACGATAAAATATCAATTGTACAACATATAATACTGAGAACTACACTAATACTATTGCATTTATAGTTAATAGTAGATTTTAAATAATTAAAATTTTTTCAATTCGAGTATCATAATATTATAAATATACATTTTTTTTTATTGTTAAAAACTAACTTTAACAATATGAGCTGATCATTTTGTATTGAAGCATTTTATTATTATGTTTATCAATTTATTTTAATTTATTTCCACCATAACTATAATACCACTCATGATTCATAATTATTTCATAATATTAATATAAAATAACTATATAATATGTAAATTTAACTACAATTGTAAGCATTAAATGTATTTCATCAGTAAAGAAAACCCATAGGTTCTTGTTGGTTATTCAGATTTTAGTAAGTAATTAATATTTTAATTTTCCACTTACGTTTTGTTCAAAGCTACAAGTTAACAATATTTATTATTTAGATAAAACAACTTGTAAAAGTCTAAACATGTTGTCATTAATAATAAATTAAGTCGGAGGTACATAAATATGTCAATCACAAACGTCGAATGTGTATAATATAATATTCAAATGAGTTTAAATCTGCAATCATATAAATAATGTTTATATATAACCATAAACATACAAATATTACAAAAATTACTAAATCAATTGAACTATAATATAAAATTGAACTATTTATTTATTTATTTATTTTATTTATAAACGACCAAGGGCATAGGGTACAGAATAAATTGAATAGACTAAGAAACAATCATAAATACAAAAAACATAATATTAACAGATAACAATTATAACATATAACTATACATTATAACTATGTTTCAATAAGAATTTTTTCACTCAAAAAAAAAAAAAAACAATATGAAATATATCTAGGACCTTGGATTAAAATGAACACAACATTTACAGCAAGATTTATTTACCCTTAAATCTGGTTAAATATAAAAAATAATATAATATTATGCACAGTGCACACGCTGTATACTTTTCAAACAATTATTCATTCGATACTTGTGCGTTAACCAGTGCGTTACTATAAAAATAAATTAACTATAATACGTACCTACAATCGTTATATGGTATTTTATTTTTTAACCGAAATTACAAAACTTATAAAATATATACAGGTATGTAGATTAAAATTATTATACGAAAATTAAATTTAGTGAAATGGCACACAGTAATACGCAATTAAAAAAGGTTCGATTTTAATTTAATGCCCTAATAAAAAATAAATTCGATTATAAAAATATAAAAGAATATCATAATAATTTGATCAATTTTTCTCCTGAATTATAAAATCGATAAAATCGCTCACATAGTAGGTTCGAGAGTACTTTGTTATTGAGAAAGTCACACCGAATTCGAATTCAGTAGAAAATGATTGCATTAGAAAAACGATCCTAATCGGACATAGTCTATATCCGTTAGCCTATATTAAGGATATTTTATTATATTTTTAAATTTCTATAAGGACAATTTCTGTGTAATCTTGTACTAAGTTCACAAACTTTTACTGAGCTTAAATTTTTCAAAATAAACTGAAAAATTTTAAATACAAATGGCTTAAAATAAATTTAAGTATTATGAAAATATAATTATGTATAAAAAATTATAATTTAAGTAATAGAGAAATATTTTAAGTTTCTATGATTAACTTTTTTAAAATTATTATAAGATAAGAAAACTCGTTGGAGAATAAATCATTAATTTAGGTATTTCTGAGTATCCAATATCGTTAAAATTTGAACTACCATCGCAAAACTATGTGGCTTTTTACTAAACATTTTTTTTTTTTAATGTCCAGTAATAAAACTTATCGAGAAATATTGTATTCAATTTTCAAACATTTTATGTTAAAATTAAAAATTTATGAATTTAATCTATAAAATAATTAGCAACTTTTCATAAAACATTTTAACTTTAAATACTTATATAATTTATATGCCGATTTATCTTTTATTATAATTGAATCAATCTCTTGTATAACTAAAAGGAAAATGAATTATTATTAGCAATATAACTAAATTATCCCTAGAATATAGGCTAACAATCCGTGTCCCTTCGGAATATTTTTCCAATGTATTGAATACACTGAGTTATCATACAAAAAGTTGCATTAAAATTTAACAAATCCATTAAATTGACACATTTACCACAAATATTATACAACAGAGTGACTACTTTTCCGGGTCGTTATTATTAAGTTTTTTATTTTTGCTTTCAATGAATTCATATTTTTTATTTTTTTCACTCTCTGATAATTTATTTTGATGTTATTTATTTGCATACTAAATAAAACTTGATATATATTTTTCTTGTCCTTATTTCAAGTTAACACGAGTTTACATGATTTCGGGTCAGTGCAGAAACGCATTATTCGCCGTTATACTGGAATTTTTTTTATCGGAATTTTACTAGAGACGTAGAAACATTCAGCTTGTTGAATATCTATCGCTGCGAAACATGTTCGTGTAATCGTTTTGTTCGTTATACTCTGCGGTGCCTCTTTTTGAACGACCTCGGTTTATATCGGTAAATCGTTTTTAGCCGAAACGGTTATACGACAAAGAGTAAAGTGTTATCGCTATATCTATAGTATATTAGTCCAAGATTGTCGCAAACGCCGTAAAAAATAATAACTCACCGAAATCGGACACAAAAAAAAAATAATAATAATAACGGCATATCCTATGTATAGTACTCTACTACACATATACTACAATATACTACATAGTATAGTTCCTCGCATAACGTGTGGTTGCACACCCCGTCGGCCACATATAATATAATCGAACTATATACAAGTACACAACAATGATGCGGTCATAAAAGAAAAAGAACCGGACACGCAGTCCGAAGTGGTGGTGTATGTATGTATATAGGATAAAATAATAATAATAATCATAAAACAAAATCGAACAATAAATGATGACTAACAGAAAACAGCCTTGAATTTATGTGCGTGCGTAGCCGATCTCCGAGGATCGTGTTTTAGCAGGATGCAGGGCGTTTGCCGATTTCCATAAAACCCATCCAAATTTCGAGTTTCTTCGGCCACCCAAAGAATAATCGAATTACTAATCTCTAGCTGGTGTATATATTTAATATTTTATTCGTCTACAAAACCGCAGCACCTTATACGTTCTAATATACGTATATATATTATAATATAATATGTATAAATCGACACACGTCTACCGTCCCACCGCAACCGCGCAGTTTTGTTAAAATAAATTTACGGATTTTTTTTTTTTTTCAGCAACCATCACACGCACTATTTATACGTACACGTCACTATATAGCGGTGATCTATATAATACGTCGGATACCACCTGCACCGCGGCCACCACAGCTGTAGTATAGTTACCCAGCTTTTATCCTAATTTTACTTTCCATCAATATATTTTATTTTGGCTTCGACATCGCTGTAATATTATATTTTAATATCTATCTCCAATCTCCAATAATAGTCCGTCACTAACTCCAAACGTCTATTTTTAATAACACGAGCAGCTGTCCGACTTTGACACCATAACTGTGACAGAAATGGGTGTCCCGTATGTGTATATATTGTGTGACCATATAGTAAATCAGTCAAAACAGCTGTTCATATAGCAACTCCCTTCCAAATTGACTTGATATCTTATAAAAACCAGTCATTGGTGGCTTCGGAGAATGAAAATTTTTACTCAATAGATCTTTTTGTTTAAACGATGATTACGAAAATATTTCTTATTTTATAAACCAAGTATTTGTTCTAAAGTATTTCATTTTCCATGAAATCTGTAATTTTTTAATGTATTTAATTCTTAAACAAATTGCTTCTTATATAAAATTGTTAGACATTATAATTCACGAAGCAAACGTAAAAATATAAAACAAAAACTTAAGTATTACATTAGGAACACCTGTACAAAAGGCACATGCATAATATATTAATTATAAGTTAATCGCAAAATAAACAATACCTATATTATTAATACACTCAATAAATAAAAACTAGAAAATGTTTTATTATTTACTCAAATCAATAAAAAGGCAATACATCAATTCAGAAATTCATGGTCTCTTTAAATGTTTGAAATATTTAAATATATTAATATTATGGTAATTACACGGCCATATCTATTGTAAAATATAATTTTAAAAAAATATGTAAATTATTTATAAATTTGTAGTTGTCAATTAAATATCTATATGTGAAATTTATATCAGATATGCCAGGTGCAGAAAAATATATTAAATGAGACTGCTTGTCTTTTTTTAATCCAATATCATGGTTTTGACATTTGATATGTTGATAGGTGGAATAACTTCAAAAAGTTTACACATTCAATACCGCTTTTTCAAAATATTGTTTAAAATACAAAATTATTGAAGGTATATACGTAATATAAGTAATGCGAAAAAAATATAAAAATAGGATAAAAAGTTTTTCGATCATCTTAAATTTAACCATTTTAACCTATAATTTGTTTTGTTGTTTTTTTTTTTAATAAAACTAAAATACATATCTAAAAATAACTAAAATTAAATATGAATTGACAAAGTGCTAATAAAAACAAATATGTTATAAACTCTTCTCTTAATAAATTATAAAACAACTATATGAAGTTATGACAACAAAAAGTTATTATGAATAGTTATTCCAACTATAAATTATCAGTTAAAAAAAAAGTTACTAACCATGTATTTTCACAATACTCGAATGCCAAAATTATTAAATTCGCGATAAAATAAACCTGAGAAAATAGTTTAAAAAGTTATAGATATTTATATATAGTTAAACCAATTTCAATAAAATTGTTGATTTAACTATAATTGTATAAAATCAACAACAAAAATAACTAAATATTATTGTTATATGAATTATACATGTAAATTATAAAATAGTATGCTTATAACTTATACAATCATGCTGATAAAATAAAAGTTCATCTAATTATTTAAATTTGTTGATTTAAACAAAATATATATATACGAATAGCTGTAACATATTATGTACCTACCTAATTACTAATTATAATATACACTATACAGTTAAAGATACTGTAATTACAATTAAATTAACTATATCTACTTTTATACATATACCTCTAGTATTTAACTGCTGTACTCTGCAATCACTATTTTTTTATTGTATAATAAACACCACACCTTGTCCAAAATTTTCAGTGTAATCTTAATATAACAAATTAACAATCACACAATGAAAAAAAGAATATTTGTTTAAACTATTATATAGGTTGCAGACGTTGCAATAACGTGTTAATGGCACTATTAAATTTGATATAAATATATTAATAGCTGTTATGAAAGTACTCATTACCTTAAGCTGCTATACCGTTGAATAAACGCAATGGTGTCAGTAGAATCCTCTTATTCCAAATACTATTTATTATGGTCGTTATACATATGGAAAAATGGAAAACGACAATTTTTCTTCCAAAAACATAGTGTCATCTGATTTTCGATAACTTGCGGATGAAACAGTTTTTACGCAACTGTATTTACAATTGTTTTATGTAAAGTTACGTGCACTGCGACCAAATTCCAAAGAAACAAGTCTCCAGTACGTATGTATATACTTATTTTTGCGACTCATCACTTCGACTAAACGCTTCGAAAGTCTTAGCGTAACAGAGCATTTGTGGGTAAAATTCTTATCAATCAACTATGCTTCTTATTTTGACCGACGTTAAAAAAATATGTATTACGGTTGTTAAAATATAGTCTATGAATAAGATTTATAAAATCTTACATAAATTAATGGTTACGTAGTCGGTAAGTCCTTAAATTTCGTAAAAAAAAAAACATATTTTCGTTCATATACGTCGTATATAGACTACCTGATACCTGTAAATAAAGAAATGCGTCTATAAAGCACCCTGTTAGTTCATCATATTGTAATGAAACACTGAAAAGCACTGGACGTTATTATCAAGTTCCTTGTTAATATTATAATGTATTTATTAATTTATTTTCCGTAGTTGAATTTCTTTTTCCTCATTACAGGCACCGACATAACATGTATATAAGTAATTTGTACTATCAAATATTGACCTTTATATTAATGGGGAGCAGAGTTTTAATTACGGTCACTATTAATGATTATGTATGATAATATGTATACAAATAAAATAAGTAACATAATATTATGAAATATACGAATAACACGCGTGTGCATAATTTTATCATGTTGAAAACAACGAAGTACTTTTAATGAATAAAAAAAAACATAAAGTGTACAGTATACAGCAGAAGAAAATTGATCAAAGATGTGGATATTTAAATATAGGCCAGTATTATATCATGGAAAAATTAATTTATTACGTTTCAATAGTTTAGGATATCTGTCTCAGACAGAAGAGACCGAAAAGATGATTTATGGATTTGTATAATATGAATAAGTGTCGACGCCCAAAGGAAATAGAAACCGAAGAAGTAAATAATAAAATGTAATAATGGAAATGACGAAGTAAACACCGCGGACTGTCAAATGAAATTGTGTGAGTTTCAACGGGATAAGAGGATGAAAAAAGGGGAGTTCGAACACGAATATATTAGCAGATGGGAAATAACTGAAATACCTGGGGAGATTACTATATAGTATCTGAAATAAACGAACGAGGATAAGGGTAAAGCAATTGTTTAACGGGTCAAGGAATTAGAATAAAAGCATAGTGGCAACTATGATAAAAAAAAACTGTTTCGATAAGCTTATATATTTATTTTTTATTAATCTGTGTAAAAAATTTCCTCAACACCACCACTCTAGTAAATTGATATATTTTTAAGTGCCTTCTAAATTATAACATATGTTAAAATTTATGTTTATAAACGTACATCATTAAATATATATACATATAATTAAAATTGTATATTCATACATATTTTTGTCATTTTAAAGTACCTATATATATTTTCCAATATATTATCATCATTTGTTGATAATTGAAAACAATTTTTTTTTTAATAATAAGACTATCCACATTTTTAGAAATAGTCTTTCAGAGTGTTATTAG
Organism: Aphis craccivora; assembly: GCA_009835225.1. NCBI lineage: Eukaryota > Metazoa > Arthropoda > Insecta > Hemiptera > Aphididae > Aphis > Aphis craccivora. The sequence goes on from VUJU01001189.1 coordinate 27,918, forward strand.
TACTTAACCAATTTTTCGTACGTTTAACATAAAGGTAACATTTTCCATGACCTATTCATTATATTATATTTAGTTCTCCAAAACACAACTTAAATACTTAATCACGCATAAATTTAAGATAGATAAAATACATTTTCTAAATATATAATAGAATGATTAGCAATACAATAATTGTTTGCGGAACGTAACGATAGACAGTAGTATTATACCTATAATTGTAATCTAATAAAATTATTTCACAAAATAATCGCTTGAATTTATTCGATACCAATAAAATGATTCGAGGTTAGAACATATTAAACTATATACACTGTATTATTGTACATGACGTGTATTTATGATTTATGTATTATTATTTTATTATACAAAACTTCAACCTGCCCCATCACTAAAGTTATACACAGCTTGTGTTCGGGACAAGTGAGGCACGTGTTGCTAAAAATCACACGTCTGGGATTTAGTTACACTTGGCGTGTTCCGACAGCTACATCTCTAAAATAACCACTTTGGACTCGAAGGTCTAAATTAAATTATTTACTATGAAATATACTACAACACTGGAAATAAAATAATGGAAGTATATTTTCCGTCTAGTACCTACCATATTTTAGTGACATAATAACAGCGACGGGAAAATTCAAAACACAGGAAAAATGAATGGAAAATTCGAAATACACAAACGTACGATCGTAAAACGAACTCCAGACGAACCGTGGTCGGGCTCGCCGATTATAATAAAATAATAAAAACAATATCATTATTATCCTATGCGCTTTATATATTATATTTATTTACACAAACAGTATACCTACACTTAAACACGCCCAGGGTCGCGGTTAATTAATCTAAAAGCAACTACCTACCTAGAAAATATTATATCGAATCATAATAAACGCAAAAAGAAAATTTAATTTTTCCACAAATAAATTGTGCTCCAGGAGTGGGGCTTTGGATTATTTCGGACGGGCTTTTAGCGTTAATTGACTCCCCGATATGCTGCACATTTCTGACTAATGTGTATAATATAATATTGTTAATGTAGGCATACCTACCGGACGCTAATAAACGCCATTAGAATGAAACGGCGTGGCAATGCGGCGGTGTCGTCAACTGTATTATATTTATCTTCTACTCATACATAAAATTATATCATAGCAAAGGTATAAACACGTAATTGTAATACATTTATGGAAAAAAACAAACGACGTATACATTATTGTAGTTATCGCTCACGTTTAAAACCGCTTTAATGACTTTTGTTTCTACATCATACATGACGTAGCTGTATAGATTGTTAACGATGAATCCGTATCATTTGTTTTCAACTAAAATATTATAATTACAATTTAATTTTTCTTAAAAAAATTTTAAAAAAGTATATTTTGTAGAACTATTTTTTATTATTATTATTATTATTTTTTTTTTTTTTGAAACATGTATTTCCACGATTTAAAATGGTGCTAAAAAAATATCCAAAAACAATTATTTTGGAAGTTATATCCTTCCAAAGTTTGTTTGGTTCTACGTTTTAACGTGTGCGTGAAACACTACCTCAATGCCACGCAGAGAACTTCAAGTAGGCGAAGTAGGCAAAGGGAGCCACTATAAGTTGTTAATTTGTTATTTAACTGTTAGCTCTGTTTTTTACCTTTAAATCTGAGTAAAATCATTTGAACTGGAAAGTATACTCCACGAAGATCTAAGTTATATATATATATACGTTATCACAAAATATTTAGAATCACGATAATTACGATATCATTATTTTATATTTGTCTACTCGATTACCCTATAATCTAATTTAATATAATTTTGTAATCTTAATGTTATTACTCATTAGACATTACATTGAAAAAGTTGTAATAGACTCGTCGTGTCAGGAAAGTACAGCATTGTGCGCATATGTATAAAAACGTAAAATCACACAAACTTTGGAAGGACATAACTTCCAAAATAATTATTTTTACAAATTTTTTTTTTCGGTTCCATCGTTCTTAACTCTCGTTGAAATAAATATATTTCGAACTAAAAATGTCGTGGTAGCTAAACTGTAATTTATTATACCATAATTCTTAGAAAAAAATTGACAGGCCTATCTGCCTACTGCCACATACAAACACTCACAAACATCACACTTGTATATCATTTAAAATTAAAATTTTATTTAGGTATATAATATTTGATTACAATAAATGTTAACCAAAAGCAACAACAATAACAGCCATAATATCGTACGAATAACTTACCGCACCTAACCTTTTAAGTCTAAGTTACATGATATACTTCTGACAAGTAACGAACTCCGGCTAGCTTCTCAGCCAACGGGGAAGATAATTTCTGTCAGTTTTTGAAGCTCTTAAATACACGCACAAGACAATCGTTTCGCTGGAATTTTAACACAACCGCTATTGAAATATATTATAGTGAAATAGACAAAACTACGACGCGATTTGGCTTTGAATCGAACGGCACAACAATCGCGATTCGTGGTATAAAGACCGGCGAGTAGCGTTTCAATCACGGTCTAGGATAGAATTCTATCTTAAACCGTGGTTTGAATACAGGAATGCACCGTTCATAGTGCGCATGCGCATCGCGCTATAGTCCGCGTACCAATTATTAATTGATAAGAGCTAACTCCTAACTAAAAATGGAACTTAAGTGTTTTATAATATTTCAATTTTAAAATGTACAACAGATTGTTTAATCTATTTAATTATGCAATAGTAAGTAATGCGCGTATTAGATAAAATGTGTTATACCAATTCCTTCAAATTCAATACTTAGCATCATAAAAATAGATGATTTATAACCTGTCGACAAATTTGAGGCAAATGTATGGGAATTCACAGTAAAAATTCTAATTCTGAACCCAACATTAAGGTATGATCTAAAATATTACATCCAATTACTTATCTTAGTGATGGGAAGTTTTTCTGATATCAGTAGTAATAAGTAATATAATAAATAGTCTACTATAATAATGTACTTAAAATTTACGGTGCACTTATTAGAAGTAAAAACAATATAGCGCGGTGCAATCGTACGCCAAAAAAGGTACCGGCGATAAGGACTGCGAGCAATCGTATGGCGTCCAATATCTCCATACCGTAGGGATACAGTAGCCAGATCAGCTGATCGAGTCGCTTGCGTATTGTACCGTGGTACCTATGTATTACGTTCCTTCAATCGTACTCTGGTTGACCGTTTCAGTAATAACTTATCATATAAGCCATTAGGTATAATTGTTCACTAACCATCATCTAAAATTGGTTTAACCTCAACATAATATAACACTACAGACGACCTAACTGTGATACATACATACATATTGTATCAAAATACAATAATATTATGCGAGGTAATACTTCTTAAATAGGTACCTACTTTATGTTTTTAAAAATAATATTATATCTCAGCCGGGTGTAATATGAGTAACGAGCTCAGATAAAAATCATTGACTTTAACCGAATTTCGTCGTCTTTGTCTGGCCGCGTGTTAGTCGTATTATTATGATACGGCTTTACAATAATAATTATTGCGAACTATTCGTCTTTGAAATACAACACAATTTTTCTGAAACATTGTAAATAAATGTCTCCGTGTGCAGTGGCATAATTTTAAATTGTAGTTAAAAAAAAATATTAGTAATCGAAATTCGGTTCCGGGGTATTTACGCGTTTGAAATCCATCGCATTATATAGCACTCACGTAGAAGTCGCCCCGCACCAGGCAGTGGGCGCCTAAAATTGAAAGTCGTGCAGTGACAAACTTCCATCTATTAATATAATAGCATTCCGTCGCAACTTGTCACGCTATTTTGGCTCGACGGACCGGCAAAACGCATCGATCGTCCTTGGCGTTTGAACGCATCGTGTGTTCCGGTCGTTACCTGCGGCCGGACTTCCGACTACGTTGCGGGTCGAACGAAATAAACTCCCCGACGTTTAAAGCAATGCGCTTTCACGGAACAAATACAACGGGGCCGTTTATGCGGGATATATTGCCCGGCCGAAATGGCTAAACGGAAACGTATTATTATACGGTAAATCGACAATAATATCCCAATATCCAAAAAAAAAACATCATAAAATAAATAATGAACAGAACACGTTTATCTCGATAGGCCGATGGTTATACGACCATTGGTGATCTGCAATTGATTTAATTTGTATGTTTTGGTTACCATTGTCCGTTTTAGAGTAGTTTACAAGAGCTTTGTACCACTCCACCCGATAATAAAAATAAAATTAATGAACATACTGTTATTACAATATTGCAAGTATAAATATGAATTTTTACCTTATATACAATAATATCGCAATATAAAAGTTTCGAATTACATACCTAACAACCAAAAACACAATTTTTCGATTATTTATAAAATACAATATATATAATTTAAAATAAACATAAACAAATAAAAAATAATAGTGTTCATGATGAATCAAATGTTATAAATATATAACGTATATAATATTATGACGTAGGTATTTTTTATACCTAATAAAAAATATTGTAAAACAATTTAATATCTCTATTTTGTAACTATAAATTGTAATTTATAACGAAGTATAAAAAATATAGATTATGCATATATTTTTAGTTGTTACTGTTTTCATAGTTTTAATTTGTAATTTTGGCGTGCAAGTATTAAAAAAATATCACTTACCCATCAACCAAACCATAGTTCTGGTCTAAGCCGCACCGTTTCGGAATATTTTCGCACAGTGTTTAAACATTGTACCTAATATAATGTTATTATACCTAACAGTATTCAGGAATTTGGTTTGTTGTGCAGATAACACTATTATATTATTCACATCAATACACTTACAACTATAACTGGACATGGTAGAATACGACCTTGATCGGTTTAATGACATATACCTATAATATTATTATAATATATTATAATGTATTAAGCTATGTCGACATGCAAACGAGAAATTTATTTGGACATTTTCGAGGCACTTGGAATCGTTCACCGCTGTACGCAGTATAAAATTATAAACCTTTGACAACGACATAACAACTGCGAATTGGGAGGGGAGGGGCGCCACCGTCACGATTTTCTTAGTGTGATAGGTACCATCATTCGAATTGCACTTTGACAGACAATTTAATCCTCCCACGTTCGCGTGGGTTTGGCTATCAATCTCTTCACTCATCGCATCTCCGCCCATTAGTCCTGTTTCCGTCAGGTAACCTGTCGGCGGTAACGACGCGATTTCACTACCAACTACAAAGGCGATCCCTATCCGTCAGGATTAAGAACGTCGTTTTCGTATATTAGATCTTGATTGCGATGGACGACACAGAAAAAATCGTCAATCGTCAATTCACGAACGCGCGTACCGGACAAAAGGTTTTGTTTTACCTCAAGTTTAACGTTCTACTATACATGTTTATGTTACATGTTTACATATTTATTGTACTTCAATATAATATTATATTCTACTATTATAATATATATAAGAAAGCTTTTTGACTAAACGAAAAGTGAAAACACATTTTATTGAACAACGAGCAACGACACGAATATACATGTTACACTGCACGGTCCATGTAGTAATCGTACTGAATAACCCATGTGTAACGTGTTATTCTATTTTCAATAATTCAGTTTCTTCTTAAATAATATATACCATAATAACAGGTCAAACTATAGAATATTAAATTCTCTTTGCGAGCCATTCAATATAGGTACAAGGATTGTATAATATTGTGATACTAAAGCTAATTATAGAATATCTAATAACAGTTATTTTGAGTGATGCAATATTAAGAAATTCGAGATTTATGCATTTCCATCTGACGTATACAATTACTCTTCTGGATATAATAGAAAGCCACATTTTAGTCGTATCATTTTTTTTTTTTTTTTTGGTTTATCGAAACTCACAATACAAATTTTAAAATTGTTACTGTTTCATGTTACTATAACTATTGTCCCAAACCGCTATAGTTAATACTTAATGCCATGGTCATTTATGTAAATATTTTAAAAGTTTAATTCACCGATGAAGCATTCAATTAGTTGTTTGTAAATTAAAAATTTAGTTGCAGCCAATACAAACTATATTACAATATATATAGGGCATAGGCCATGGGTAATTGACAGAGCTTAGGAGGCTATTACCTATAAGCGTCTTTAAAATATTAATTAAACCTCCCTAAAATTAACATTGTACCTATATACAATTCTGAATATGGGCATTCTTTATAATATGTTTATAATTGTTGAAAAATATATTTATTAATAACTAAACCTTACCTAAAATATAGAGCATGAAAATCCCAGTAAGTTTTAGTTACCTTAACTTAGTCTTTTTTCATAAAATGTGTGTTTAATTCATATAAAAAATATGATAAAACGCTTCGCTGATAATATTGTAAAAGTCACAAACACCCATAAAGAATAAAAGACAAAGAGTATTTTCAACCGCGATATGACGTAAAAGGAAGATTACATGTTGAGAGTCATCACGATATACCTACTACCACTAAAAAAATATAAGATATTATAATATTTATATCACTTGAGCTGAATGATAATTCTTTAATACCTTATTATTTATATGTATACACTATATACGATTTTCTTTAACGTTCGCGTGTTTGCGATACGAATACACCTGCTACGATTCATTCGATTTCGGTAAACGCGTTCTTATACTTTATATTTATTCAGTATTCACTCGAACCAAATTCAAAACATTTTGAATATTTAATAAATGATGAGTAATGAACGACGCATAGTCAACAATATTTACCAATAAATTTTATGTTCCAAGTCCTATATAGAATTCCGGCAACGCGGAAATGATAAAATACTGTATTTTCATTTTAGTAAATTGCTTAATAAAATGTAATTAAATTTATCATTAAATTAAAGTAGGTAGTAAAATAAAATTAATCGAATAGTACAAAACAATTATTTTTAATTGTACATTACTTTTAATTATAACGTTATTCACGTTGTTGTTAAATATTATGATAAAACAATATAGTTTCAAATGAGAATTAACGTGAGAGAAAAGAATACTAAACGTTTTAATTCTTATGCACAAGTTATCGATTAAACTGATTAAACTGTATCTATAACATATAGGTAAACCTATATATTTTCTAAAATCGATTATTATAATACACTTACACAGATACCTACTATAATTTTCAACATGTGGTGAAATTTTGTGTTATTAAAAAGGAAATGTATGCAGTAGACTTCTGATATAATTATTTTTAAGATCAATAGTTTGGGTATGTACCGTACTCCAAAGTGCAGTACAGCGTTTCTAATCTTACAACAGTATGGAAAATGTTGTTCATAAAGTATTTATTGAAATAGCAATAAAATAAGAAGAGTACCTATGATTGAAATAATAAAAAAATTTTTTTCCTACATAGGTTTAATAGGTAGGTATGTCTATGGCAGTATGATATGGCTAATAAAACTACTCTCAAAAATGTATTGTACCTATTATTATGTTATAATATGCAATATTTATACGCATAACGTATGCTAAATACAATACATTCGAGTCATATTTTTCCACTAAAAATAATATGAATAATGCAAATATACAATATGGTGTTAGAAATAAACTATTAATATATTTGATATATTAACTTTGAACTTATATTTACATACCTATTAATATACACCATCTGAAAGCAGTATGTTTGAATTGCTGATGCATTGTAACATTGAAGTACTAAACGGATCGCTGAAAATTCAAATATTGTATAATGTTTAGTAGGTATTTACTATAGATTCACGAGCTATTGCCCTAAAATAACAACAACCAAACGCGAATTAATACTTTAATATGACGTGCATGATTATATAGCTGGATGGTTATCGACAATATAACAACGATTGTTAATATTTTACGATACGAAACGTTTTCAATCACATATTTTAGCAGTGAGCAATGTATGAATAATCGACTATGGGCATTGGTCGTAACATTTTCAAATGATTAATATATAAATATTCAATATTATAATAAAGTGTTGCATTTTCGATAATAATTGTATTCTGTACTTTGGTAACATTATATTATATCACCACAAATATAATATAAAACAATAATAATATAACACCCAAATCAGTAAAAAAAAAAGTACCAAAAGTGGATCCATCCCCCATATCACCACTTTTGTTTTTACTTTAAATGTAAAGAATCAAACTAAGTAATTTTTTTGAAAAAAAAATGAGTCCTCAGCATACTTAATCAAGTTTACTGGTGTATTAATATTTAATATCAAACTTAAATAATCAATTTTACAATTATTTGTGTATTATTATAGGTATATTTATATCTAATTATTTTAATACTGTCCAATTATTTGTAAAACCATGCATTCAATTGGTATTTATTTATTTATTATTTTTTATTATTATTAAATATGACTCAATTATTGTGTAATAATAAAATAATGCAAAAGTATAAAATATATATTTATAATAAAAAAATCTATTTTGGTTTCAAATTTAAAATTTTTAAAAATGTTCAACTAATACGTCACATTATATTATTTTTAATACAGTTATAGTATTTTCAGTCGTTCATAATTAAAAAGAAATATTTTAATAATTTCAGTGCACAGATTTATTATTGGTAAATAAATTGTATAACCATATTGTAATGTTACCTATACAAAATAATTGGAGTACCGACAAGATTTGCGAGAAAAATATCAATAGGTAGCTATTTCCTCGATCCAATTACTGCATAATATAAATATAAATATATAATAGTACTTAAACTGTACAATAAGCACGGATAATGTATAATTTGAACTTCATGAAGTTATTCCACGTAAAATAGACGAAACGACAAATATTTTTAATTGTTTTATAATTTTTTAGCGCAATGAATAAGTTTTCCTAATTAAAAATACATTTATGCACAAAACGTGGAATCCACGTCGTGGATATTGTGTATTTATCTACGGCAGAGTTCTATTGAAGAAGACACAATATTTTATCGATGTTTACATTTTGTTTAACTAAATTGTTTAGGCGTAATGAAATAACTGACTAGAAACAGTAGAAACCACTGTACAAAACTACGCGTAGTAGCTTGCAAAGTATGAATAATACATTTTATAAAATAAATTTATTTTCATAAAAAAAAAAACCCTTTAATATTCAAATTTAAATATGTAATTATCAATTCATGTTGAAAAATTGGTGTAGGCGATATTTCTGCAAACTCTGTTTGTGCGTAGTAGGTAAAATTCTCGAAAAGATTGCAAAGAAGTTCCCAGGGCAACATCGTAGATATTATTATCTTTCAAACAAACAAACACAATCATTACTCCTTATCTACTTGTTTGGTGGCTTTATATGCCATTGTCCATGACGTGTGTACTCTAGAGATGTTTGAAGAAAGTTTTTTCTGTTACCTCCTCACAAGACGTATCGTTGTGGCCAAACATGCATTGTAGTTACCTACATGGCTAATGGCTATATAATATTGTAGTAATATTATACAACTCTAATATTATAGTTTTATACAAGAGATGTATATTATATTTTTTATGTATTACATGTCGTATTATATATATATATATATATATATATATATATTATATTATATTATATACGTACGTTTTAAAAACAAAAATGAAAAGGCTGTCAGAAATGTATTTTTAAAATACTTGTCTAAGCAAATAAGTCTATTACGTTAAGATTACGGTCAGATAACAAAATGAGTGATAGACTTGTCAAAATAATTTTTGCACCATGTAATCATCTAACCTGTCAGCTGTCTGAACTGTGTATAAAACTGTGTAATAAGCCCCATGTTTTTCATAAATGAATAATATAAAATACAGACAAATAATTATAATTGACTCTGTAATCAAATATACCTATAGGTTATTTTTTATGACTGCTTACACGTGCAAGTCTATTGACAGCAAACAGTTCCCACGGCGCAGTCGGTTCAAACTTGAAAAAAAAAACTTGCAAATAATAATATAAATATAGAAAATAACAAAAAATTAAGCAGGAAGATAATCAGGTATTGATTAGATATAAATTTAAAACAAGAACGAAGGATCCACATTGGCTTGACGCATTAGACTACGCAGCGGTTCATTGAACAATATAGTTAGTTGGACACAATTAATAATCTTCGTAAATATTAATACAAAAATTATATTTATTAAACCCTAATAATTAATATCAATAATATTCAATACCTACCTGCAGGTAATATAGCTCAAACGCCTCAAACTTCCGTTATTGCGTTCAAAAATTAAAATTGTGCATTGCTTTTTCGGACCTAATATTTGGTCTAAAACAATAATTTCAATAATAAAAACTAGTTGATTAACTAGTTAAAATTCACGCAGACATATGAAAGAAATCCATTATATTACGGTTTAAAAAATTAAATAATATATTTCATATCAAAATATATATTATTTTTGTTGCATATTTATCAACAATTGTTTGATTCATATGAAACACATTAAACTATAATACGCTAATTGAAAAGTAGGTATAGGATTTTTATATATAAGATAATATCATATATTAAGTATATATCAAAGAATATAAAATATATTTTGTTACACATGTATATTAAACTTAATATTACTACGGGCTTTGACCATTTGCCCTCACACCCCTCTAAATATTATATTTAAACCATAAACGGACATATGAATTAGTCAAAGTTTCTATATGAATAATATATAGTACGATATTAAACTATATGACATACATAGTTGTTAACAGTTAGTATATGTTACGGAAAACGCAAACTGTCCACAAAACTTTAGCAAAATGTCATATTTCGGCTTTTGTCCTGGGAAACCTAATTGTGACTAACCTTATTTAAACAAAACATAACGTTATAAATACTATAACAATATAAAATATAAATAATTATAAAATAAAAATTATTATTAAAGTATGATTAAATTCGCAAAAATAATAATACAAATAAAGTGATATTAGGTAGGTATAATGTTAGTTTTAAGCATTTAAACAGTTAGTACATTCAATTATAAAACTACGACAAAAATATGTTTTTGAGGCGTTTACATAATATATATTATTATTAATTAATTATTATTCTCCCACCGACAATATTGTTCCAACTAAATAATGTATATTCTGTAAAACTATAATACGAGGAGTAAATAAAATACGATAACAACGAAAATTGACTACGTGTGGTCGTTAAATGATCATAGTGATCATACATTTTATGATCGTAAAAAAAAATGTACGATAAAAGTCACTATAGTTTTGCTCAAACGAGGATGGTCACAATTATTATATTTTCACTTTATCAGCAACACATATATCATGTAGATAAGATATTTTGACAAAATATATTAATATATATTATATTAATCAATTAATTAAAAAAGAAAAGAAATAAACAGTAAGACTATTACACACTTTTTAACTATTTCGTATTACACACTTGCATACTACATACAATATTTTAGTCCCTGGTATATAAAGGTAGTTCGAAGGTAATACTGACCTAACCTGCGAAATGCTAATTAGTTATAGATTATAATAATGTTTCATTGTTTCATATATTTCAGTATTATATATCTCTCTTATGTTTTTAATAGTAATTATTTTTATCAAATTGCGATTTTTATAAATGTAGTAATATTAAAAAGGGAAGATGTATGTAGGTAGGTAAAGGATATTTTACTAAAAATAACGTTTAAACCAGCTACTACATTGAATTTAAAGCAAGAAATGATTATGGTCATAATAGCAAAGAACATTTAAATAATTAAAAAAGTACCAATATGTACCTTTCTACTTTTCCATAACTATATTAAAATTCTCACAAGTAAAATATCATGTTTTAGGTAAATCTTTTTCGTCAAAATCGACATGATTTTATTTCATAATAATATTTTAATTGTTTTTCTATGTTCATCGTTAACAAACATTCAGTGTTCTTGCATAATCATTTTTGGAAAAATATTTTTTTTCAGTTTGTGAAAATAAAAGTATAAGACACTATTTAAAAATCAAAATCGATGTATATATATATATATCACGATGATGAAAAAATAAGGAAAATACAAAACTTTAAAATTACATATTATGCTTCGGTGTACCTTATGTTTTTATATTTTGTAATGACTATAAATTTTAATGCAAATTAAGTATAATATTAAATTCCAATTTCATATAACAGTATTTTAATATATTACTTATACTGCTCTTTTTTTTAATGTTTATACGAACTGCATGTTATTTATATTATAAGTATTCTTTTAACCATATTATAGTTTAACGATTGGCAATAAATGTAATGAAATATTTTTGAAAATCGTACTCCGAAGCGTTTATGCGTTTGAAAGGTTCTAATTTTTACGAGTTGTTTTGATACATACACACAAACACAGGGCATTTCTAATAGCTACTAAACATAATATTAAGTCGACAGTGTCTGAATCGTCGCCAATAACAATTATTAATTTTTTTCTGTCGAGCTCAATTCTACACAAGATGGGGTGGGTGGTGGGGTTTACGAGTATTTCGGATAAACGGCTACCTTGTACTGTAGCCCGGACATGCCGACCACATATCTGTACGTGGTCAGCGGCCGGAGGATAGTCTTGACCGGCTGCCGCGGCCAACGGCGTTTGTCGCCGGCGGCCACCTGGTGGATGGTGGTGCGGAACATCTTCAGCCACTTGACCACCGGTCCGTCACCGTACGCTTCTTCGTCGGACGATGACGACGACACGCTGTCCGAACCGCAGTTTCCGGAATCGTCGTCGCCGGAACTGCTGCTGGACGAGCGTCTTCCGTCGTCGCTGGAACCACTGGATGAACTTCCTCCGTCGAAGGACGACCCGCGCGAAATATCACCGCCGAACGGCCAACCGACGGCGGACATGGTACGATTGCGGTGCGGTCCTGCGGGCTGTTCAGGCGGTCTTGTGCGGTGGTGCCGTCTCGTTATAGGTCGGGACAGGTCCGTCGTATACGGCTGTGCGGGTCGGACCTGGGAGTGCGAGTGTGGCCGCTGCGACGGTACCCACGCCGAAGTAGTCGCCTTCCTACTGGGTCGTGGCCGCGGCGTACGAACACACGTTCCCGGCAACGTGACACCTGCGAAACACGCGCACGTGGCCATTACGCGTGTGCCCGAAAGACCCGCGGTCGCACCGTGCCTACGTAATAAACGGTTATAACGCTATCCGTTCCTTCCGAGAACGAGTGCCGAAAATAATCGTCACTCGCGTCATCGGCGCCGATATAATATTATGACCGTGAGGGGAGGTGAAAACCTGTGGGTAGTAGGTACCCACCTGCCCACGTCTACTGAGTTTAAGACTTTTGAGACCGGCGAGAGGTTGAAAAGTGGGTTACCGCGGTCTGCTGTTGAGCTTACGAGCGTGTCGCTGCGGAGTGGATCACTGCGGTCATCGGATGGGTGTATTAGATAATATTTTGAACTCGACGGCATCGTTATAATATACGAAAAACGATTTTGACGATCTGTCAGCCTACTAATAAGGCTTACTAATAGTAAAATTTATAATAACAAAATATATCATAATTTATAATTTAGGTACGTAAGTTTCAAGTCTCCGCGAATATTGTTTTTTATTTATAGCAAAATTTTTAAAATTTTTATCCATCGTTAAAATCAATAATTTTGTTATAATTTCAAATTTGAACTCATCTTTAAATTTCTAGAAAAAAAAATTGTGTCCACGTGTTTTTAATAATTGTATTCAAATAAAAGAAAAACTTATGTGGGATATCGTATTAAATTTTTAAAAATGTTGACCGATCTGTTTTTTCATTGACATTTAGAAGAGAATAAACCAAAAAAAAAAAAAAATCGAAAATGAATCATACCTATTATTTAATATCTCAAAAAGTGTCAACATATTCTTAATAACCATTATACCATGAGACATGAGTAAACAAATGATAATATAAACAATTGGTGAAAGTTTCAAGTATTAACAATTATTTTTTTTTTGAATTACTACTAAAAACAAAAAACATTTGAAAAGAAATAGTTATTATATGGTTGAGAGAATATCCGATATTGTCAAATTTACATAACTTCAAAAGCTCATAACAAATTAATTTGACTTTCCGGGGAAATTATTTTATTAATATAGGTTGCAAAACGTAAAAAATTTTCAAATGGTAAGTACAAACATAACAACTTTTATGAATTTCAAACTACAAGATAATTTGTAATTTTTGAGATTTTTTAATTGAGAAATGAACCACTTATTAGGAGTTTTACACTATTTTATTATTTTTTTTATTTTATTTTATTTATATTTTTATACTATTTTCAAGTGTTTATCCATTCAAAATTTTTTTTATCGGCAATCACCATATAAATGAAAAAATGTTTGAAAAGGTCAGCATATCAAAATTATTATATAAGTTATAGGAAAAAAATAAAATCAATTTTGTCAAAAATTTGATTTGAGTAAAAATGTCTGGTTTTCTTTAATTTTTTTGTTTATTTTTTCCGATTATTTTGAAAAATACTGGTACCTATAGTTTTTAATTTATAGTACAAACTAGATCCAATTTTCTATCCGAAACCTAAAAGTTGAAAATCGAAAACACAAAAAAATAACACACACGCGTAAATATATAATATGTATCCATCTCTCCTCACAAAATCTAAAAACATTATTTATTTTCACATTATCATGTATAATTGTTCTAGATATATAATAATATTATAAACCTTTGATTAAATAATTTCTATATCTTATATTTACTGTTTTATTACCAACATTGAAAAGAAAGATGAAATTATAAATAAACACAAATTATGTAATCCAAATTGTATTGTATTATTATTTTTTTTTTTTTTTTGTATTATATAGACAAAATTATTTTTATCAAGCATAACAGTATCATTAAGATAGGATGATAAAATATAATATATATTATATACCCAACCATTCGACCAGTTAAATAAGTATGTAATTACAAATTATTATATTCAATAGGTATGCAAGGAGCCTGTAGATTGTAATAAGTATAATATAGTGAAGATGTGTTGTGACGTGGCACTGAATACGGTAACATACTTACGCATCTTCTATAAGCTATATACCTACTAAGTTTCATTATAGATACCTTCTTATTATTTCAACGCACTACTACGCTCACTTTTCAATCAACTACTGAGAGATTACATCTAAAAAAAAAAAATGTTTTATAAAGACAGACGCCTATACGGAATGACTTACTTGCAACTTGACAAAGGGAAGGGATTATTACATTTTTTAAATATAATTGTTGATACAGACCTCTCCTTTTACCTTCCTTTAACACCACACTTTAATCGCGATGTAGATCTTCGGTTTCGCATCTTATACTGGCTACAAATCAACTATTTACTTAAAAATTCAAAATCAACTTATCTTTATGTATTATTGTACTATAATCATTGTTTTTTATACAAACGTTAGTATGTCTCTAATCCTCTTGTATGGACATATGACAATCAAGTTGAGAGGTAATCAGATCGCAATATACCTAAAAATACATAATCCCGTCAACTACATGTGGTAAATTACCCGACATCCGTATTACACAATGTCACATATCCCGGTGCATGGTGAAGATCCACAGGATTTTATTATCAAGAATACCAAATACAAGGAGATATAGTTAAGAGAAAATTAGAAAAACAAATGTTTAATGAGTAATCGTGTAAAATGTAAAATGTACAATAATTATGATAATAATAATATGAATTACAAATGTGATTTTTTATGTTTAAGCATTTCAGTAGGAGTCAAATACAATACTCCCGGACAGTGAGGACAGTCGTAACGTTTAGCATTTGGTTTTAATTTTGCCATATCATCTTCACGTTCTTCGCCTAAAAAGAAAAAAGAATAAAGTAAAAATAAAATTATAACTATTGTAGTGCTTGGATTTAGAGTTCACAGATTTAACTTGATTAAAAATAAATATTAAATAGCAGCTACTATATTTAAAAAGTTTTAAAATATAAATATAATAAAAACAGATAAAGACTTATGTCCTGCAGTAGAACATGGTCTAGATATTACATACGTTATTTATATCTGGTAAAATGTAATGTAGTTTATAAAAGCAGAAATATTTGTAGTAAATAATTATTCTTTGGCCTTCTATTATAAGATAGATTTCAAAAATAATTACTGCGTAATATTTTTAGGTTAATTTTTTTCACAAAAGGAAAACGTTAAAATATCACCTCTCATTAGTAAGACTAGACATTTGTGGTATTTGAATTTTTTTCATACTTCAGGATTAAAGACAATAATCAATTTATTCATCACAGAGTTTAAGTATATAATTTTTTTTGTACTTTCTTATGATAACCATATTATAACTGCATATTTGGTACTTTTGTGTTAGTTTTTTAGCTTTTATTTTTGGTTTTTGATAATTATTTATGTATAATCAACATTTTTAGATCATTTAAGTAGGTACATTAATCATATTTTTTTATATTAATTAATATATAATTAATTGGTACCAAAAAAATTTAACAAAACAGTTAATTGTTTTACATAAATATTAAATTTTATTTAGGTGTCTAAGAATTAATTTATTTCAAAATATAAAATAATGTTTATTAGTAAGTTATTTTTTGATATTAAAAATTATTTTCAGTTGAACTTTTACATTTTTAAGTCATTTTTTAATGACATTTTCATAGCTCTTCTTCTTAATATCTAAAAATGATGTAATTTTATCATCTTATACCTGTTATCAGTCAAAATGTTCCAATTTGTTATAGTTTTATAATAGATATTTGAGTAAACAATGCATTATTAAGCTCATTTTTTGTGTTATAATTTGAAATTAATTTTGGTTTGATTTTTATTTATTATGGTACCACAAAAATGAGTACAATAGTTAATTATTTTCTACACGCAAACTCCGAATACCTGAAATACTTTCTTAAAGAGAATCCCATCATTTTTAGCTCACCGAAAAAAATCTACACGTACCACTCGGGGCAACCCTTCAAAAACGACGTTTTCTATAGGCTTTCCAATTCACCTTACAAACTTAATATTATATATTGATGTTCTTAGTTTGTAGTTTGTGGAAACATATAATACATCATCGTTAGACGTTAAGGATAGTAAAAAGAGACGTTTGACAAATATTTTTTAAAGTTCTATCACTTTAATGTAGTTATATTTTTGAAAGATCCCTCTAAACTAATATATCGATTTTATTAAAGGAGTAAAAAATATATTATGTACAAAATTATGTTGAATTTAATTTTTTCAAAATCTTTAACATTTAGGTACCTATTTCTAAAATATAAAACGGATTTATTTATCCGTTATTTTTCAAAGTAAAAATCTACTTTAGATGATTTATTATATACGTATATATTATTTTTAATTAATTTATGCAAATATGTAATTAAAATATATAAGTACATAAAAAAAATCATTCAGTGTACAAAAATGTGTTTTGAAAAATTGCAATAATAAAAAGGAGCATTTAAGATAAAAAGATATGATAATATGCTAATAAAAGTCACGAGAGCAGAAAAAATAATAAAGACGTAGAGGTTGAAATGATTGATATTAAAAATTAAAATACGTTATTAAATAAAAACATTTAATCAAAACTATATGAACAATTTTTAATTTAAAATTGAATAAAATAGCCACTGGTATGTATTTAAATAGTTATTTAGCTCTATGGATTTATTTTATATACTATATCGTATTCTTATAATTTTTATATTAAAATGTTTAAAATTTGAAAACATTTGTTTTTATTTAAATCCGATTAACTTCCATCATTGAATGCTTCTTATATTTTTTTTAAAAAAAATGTCTTTTAAAGTTACAGCTTAGTAAACAAATTATTCTCAACATTACTAAGATATACATAAATACATCATAAATAGATAGGTACACTTTATTATTTATAATATTCTAAATAAACAGAAATTATTTTTTAATGGAATATAAAACACTAAAGGATACACATATGATTCATATTTTTTTATAAAAATAAATTATTATTAATAAATGAAACGCTATTTTAATTAAACTCCTCTAGTATTGTCATAAAGTGCTTTCATGTATATATACCATGTTTCAATATTTATTTTTAAACATAAAACTTACGTCATTCAGTTACCAAGTATCCATTATTATCATTTATAGCCTTTTAAAGATTATTATATAATTGGTTATAACACTAATATACTATGCACTATTATATTTATGAATTATACGTGTTTTTGAAAAGTAAAAATAAATTGTTTGTCTTTTAACTCTCTAAAATTAATATTATTTCAATAATAATTATAATAATAATAATAGGTACAATAGTCATTTAATATTAAACTTATGAAAAAAATGTATTTAATAAAATGTTTACTTTAATAGGATATGATGTTTACTTTTTTTATGACATTAACATAATTGTTAATACATATTAAAATATTTAGCTATTTTAAATTCTGAGTACTACATTTTCTCCTACTATAATATCTCGACCACGTTATATGTTGTTTCCATCTTGCAAACATACGATATAGCAAATTTACGTTTAGTAGAAACAATTTTGTATTATTAACTTTAATATTAGAGTAAATCCTATTATCAAAATTAAAGGTAAGAACATTATAAAGGATTGGTGATCAAGCAGTGGATTTTTTCGATATTTTAATTTTCAATCTAAAAATGAGCATTTTTAACTCGTAATAGGTATTTATTACGATTATTTAATATTATGTAATTACATATATCATACTTAAAAATTAAAATTTCGAATAAAGCCAATGTGTTTAAGCACAGATAATTTGTTTACCTTTAACTTTGGTAATAAGTTAATTTACTTTAGTATTAAACCTATATCAACACGCAATTGATTATACTGAACTCAAATTTACTATGTTGTATGTTTGACGGACACAGCACATATGTAGCGTTATTTTAAGGGTACTACATAAGGGAATTAGAATAATTAGATTAAAGTTATTTAAATATATAGGTTAAATTAACTATGATATACAATGTATAACTATTTTAAGTGTTTAAATAACAAAATAAAAATCTTAATTCGTTTTTATAAACTTAAAAAAAAAAATAATATTTTATGAGTTTTGACATTGGTTTTTATAAAACCACTAAATAATATTTGAATATTTGAACTTAGGAATCAGTCAAACACAATATACTACAAATATAATTTCTTGGGAAAACAAAAGGTACCTATTTTTTATTAAATTTTTCAATCTTAATTATTTTATACGGGTTCTGAATGGAGACAAGTATAAACGTGAAAGGTAATCTTTAAAGAGTAACTTTTGAGAAGTTCTTTTCATTTTTATTTCCTTGCGAGTTTACTTTCATAACTAGGCCATTATTTTTAAGTTTTTAGCGTGATTCATAGTATTATACTTTACATCATTAGATTAAGGTATAATTTATACAAAGGTCATAGTCATATTTTTTTTCGTATTTCATTTTTATAACCAGTGAAAAGTTAATACACAGACACTATTTAATATGAAATCAGCTATTCTCAAATATTATATTTTCATAATTGAACATTAAAATAATGTTATGTTTTAATCACAAAAGTAAAATATCTCACCAAATGCTTTGTTTGATTCGATATATGATGTGTATGATAATAGTAAGTAAGATAAGGTCGAAATGCACTTTTTTGTTGAATTGCTTGACCGAACAAAGTAATATTCGAATTCACTCTCGAAAACCACTACTACAGTAGTGTGTACAATAACACTTCATCTTTTTCACATGTTTTTCATTATGAAATATAAAATTTGCAAATAAAATCAAACTCCAGGCACGCTTATTTTTAATGATTTGTAAATTACTTGACGAAATAAAGATCACACAAAGGCGGACGTAAGTGTTTTAAAATATTAAAAATTATTTTTATAATATTGATTATCAAAAAACACAAGATTATTATGTATACATTATACATATATGTTTGTTGATAATCACTTCTCACATATTATAAATTAATTTTGTTGTGTCACCCAAAATCTATCGAAATACACACACGATTTTCAATTAAAATTAATATTTATAAGTTTTATGAATAATCAGATCGAATGCAATTAAACATACATATTTCAATCTAAGTATTACATTTTCATTAAAGTAAATGCAGTTCAACATTCCCCATGCATCGATATTACTTTTATATTATAATAAAATAACAACTATGAATAGTTTATGAATAATCTAGGAATATGACATGATTTCTTCATAATTATAAAATTTAACTAAACTCGTGATTATTTACAATTGAGTTAATTATAGTTAATTATGGATTTTATACAATCCAGTTGTAACTACTATACCGTAACTATATTACAATATATATGTAATGCATATACATTATATAAAAGTATTTATTAATATATCAATTTTATTACAGAAAAGAAAACGTCAGTTATGATTTACATACCTTCAGCGGTGCCAGAAGTAGTTTGAGAGTCACATACTTGCCGATGTTGCAGTTTCTCAAGAGCACTCGTCACTTCTATTGTACTGTTGCAAATGGGACAAATCCAAGGATCATACACCACTAGGCTTTGACCCGTTAAACTGAAAGTTCATCATTGACTATAAGATAATGACAGGCTAAATAAATGAATCAAGTATCAACTCACCAATCATATGTCAAGTACGGCGCTAGTCTTATTCCACCATATTTATCATCTTCGCACACCTGCCAGTCATCACCGCAGAAAGGATTAGGACCCGTGAATGATACATCTTCGCCAGATGGTCCGACGTACATGACTTTTTGATCAGCAGCTAAGAGCCTCTTCATTGTATAACCGATTTCAGCGTTCATAAATTGTACCATGTCTGCAGACAGTTGACGTTCTGCTTTCCTATTACTCTTTTCTAAAAATTGATAAACGAATATTAAACATGTATATAATTGAATTGCTACAGTTTGCTTATAAAAATGAACAAAAAATGTCAATACCTTCGAGCTTAAGTTTCAAAAGATTATCCCAAGTATTACGAAGTTTTGTAGCTTTGAGTATTAAATTTTCAGCAGCTTCCGGTAGAGGAAACTCCATTAGCAACCAAGAGTCGCAAATGATTCTAGAAAATAATAGTTGAACAATTAAAAACTTAATGCAATTCATGGATTACCTAGAAAATGGTTAAAGAATACTAACTGAGAAAAATTCCTATTGGTGCAAATGTTTCTGCTAAATAAAAGAAGAGTTTGTGCTCCTGGCATCCGCAATGAGTTCATAATATACGCTTTAGTAGTTTCCAAAAGTGACCTAAAAATAATCAAAATTACTTTAAACTATAAATAGACCACAAGTTGTTAAATTATATTATGTTTTTTTTTTTTAAACATAAAAAAAAAATAAACTATCTTTAGGTTTATCTTTAAGTTAACACTGTATACTCATATATTTATATATTTAAATGAATGTCCAAACAAGAAATATAATTATTATAGACTAGATACTGTAGAATAACGTATGTCAAAAAATGTAAATATTTTCATAAAATATGTATGTATTATATAATTGACTAATAAATAATACTATAAACATGAAATCGTTATTAATTTTAACAACTCAGTCGCATATACCTCCCACAGAAATATATTTCAAATATAATGGTTTTACTTTTAACCAATAATATTTAGTAAATCAAATTGTAAAAACCAAAATATCGGCTCTACTATACAATAGGTCTTCAGTATATCTTAACGTTAAGTAAATTACTATATTGGCCATTATCAATTAATAATTAAAACGTTAAAATTCAATGAAAAATCTTTCTATACAATGAAAAAAGATTCTAAACAAAGACAGTCTGACAGCGTATATTTCATTACATATTTATATTGCTATTAAGATTTTATTTGACAATTATTAATAATAGCTGACCCCGTGCACTTCGTTGCCCGTTAAAAATTCTAATTCTATAATATGATTCACTAAGACATTTTCATTGACCATTTTGATTCTCAAAAAACTTGTTCAAGCACCAATTTAAAATGCGAATTTTGTAAAATTCATTCTTATTGCACACTACATTTGTGGTACGATTTTACAAATTTACCTTGTAAATTGCAAACATCGATCTATTATTGTTCAGACTACGTTTATCAGTCAATGAGTTTGTCAAGTAATAATATTATAGTCACTCTGCTTGACGTTGCTCGTGAGATTCTTATGATTACGCGAGCAGTATATTATCATGTAGGAAATCCACCCGTGGTGGATTGCGGACCCCGAGAGATGTATACGTAAGTTTATAATATCTAACTCTTAAGTTTCAAAGTTATATCAATTTTTTTTACTACAATGGATAAAATACAATAATGTGCCATCTTGTGGTTTTCATATTGTTATGTTAGTCTTTTTTTTTTTTTGTTGTTGTTAAATCGCGGCGCTACAGGGGGGCACTTCATCCTAGGATAGTCCTTCCCCCTATGTTAGTCTATTGTTGTGATTTTGAGATTTACTGTGGACATTGACTTATTTCATTAATTCTTATTTGTGTTGTTATGGTTTTGACAAAATAAAACAATAGAGGTCTACAACTATTATATTCAATCATAATCAACAGCGACCTTAATATAGTTTATTTTTTGGTGGACAGTGACGTCATTACTCATTACAATACATATCATTACATTTACATAAGTATATTCTCTATAGGTGCGATTCATCAGTGAAAAACTTTACAAAAAAAGGGAAAATAAATAATAATAATAAAAAATTGTTACTATGGTTACCGAAAATAAAATAATAATAATAATATTCTACGTAACAGGTCATTATTTATAATAATTGTAACTCCTTTGTTTACTAAGATAGAGAAACGATCAAATGCCATAAACCTTCTCCGCAATTAGCTCTTCAATTTAAAAAAAAGTCATAACGATCCGTTCAGTAGTTTCCGAGAACATATGCCTCAAAGGTTTACATGGGTTTTCATTTTCACATTTATACATAGAAGATGAGTATTGGTTAAACTAATGTTTGTAAAAAACAAATCGAATATATTATACAATAATACATGTTTATCAGTTAAAAGTAAATACCATTAAAGCGGCGTAAATATAGGTTCAACTTCACTCTGATAAATAAATTTAAAATAATCTAAATATATTATGAATAAATTACAATATTATGTTATAATATATTTATAATAGTAAATGTTTAAATACGTAATAGAAAAAGGTTCGATTATATATATATAATATTATTTAAATTACAAAAAAATAACTCGTCTTTACTTTTCTTTTAAACAATCGCAATATCCTCAAAATATTAACTTAAAATTACTATGATAAAAATTGTGTTAATGTAAGAACAATTTGTAGAGACCCTGTATCAAATTTTGATTTATTTACTCAAAAAACAAAAATGTTGCCTAACCAAACCAATAGGAGCGAATCATCAGTGAAAAATATTACAAAAACGGAGAAAATACTCGTAAATAATAATTTAAAAAAGTGGGTAAGTGGGTACCGCCCTGTTGTACATTAGGTGCCGTGTGAATCATTATTATATATATAGGAGTGTTAAATTTGAATCCATTGATAGGTATCATTGTATACGAAAAACAATTCTGAACGGAGACGATTTGTCAGCCTAGAATATAATTTCGAATGGTTGGTGAAAAAGGTGGTTTATGTTTTAATGGCCTGAATATACCAGAATTTAAGTTCTTTTATAATTATTATAAACTAAACTTATGGAAAATCTCATATTGAATTTTCAACTCTAGCTAGGTACTTATACAAAAATTTGTATGAATTATACCTACAAAATAATTTGCAAATATTCATGGTTATGACGAATTTTTGTCAATATTTGAACTTCAAATGCTAATTTAAAAAAATGGTGCCTATGTATTCTTATAATTTTTTAATCACTATAAGAATAACTTATGAGGAATTTTGTATTCTATTTTCTAGTATTTTGATTGGGCCAAAAATATTTTATCGACACTTTAAAAAACAGTTTTTATAACAATTTAAAATTTCAGTCATCTATAAATAGCTCAAAAAAAAAATCAAAATATTAAACCATGTAAAGAAAACGCCAATCTAAATAACTGGTAAAATTTTCAAGTATCTACGACTTATACTTTTTGAATAATAACAAATATTTAAAATCGTCTGAGGATAAATCGTTACGTTACGCTGTTTCCTAAAAATTTTAAATTCAAACGCACTTAAAATTTTTTCTTTAATGATGCTTCAAGTTTTCTCTATAACTACAACTTAGTGTTGTATTTTAATCCTTAGTTATAAACACAAAAATGTTTATGTTTTTTAACTTCAAAATAACTGGAAAATTTTCGCATTTTCGACAGAAAAATTTGAACTATAAATGCTTATAAAAAAAATTTGTAACAAACGATTTTTAGTTTTTTTTTAGTTTCAATAAGAACAACTTATAAGGAAGCTTGTATTAAATTTTCAACATTTTTTAGTCATCCAAAATTTTTTTATCGACACTTCAAAAAAAATTTCTCAAAAAAATCGAAAATTTCAGTGGTCTATAAATAACTCAAAAAAAGTCAAAAAGTTTTGAAAAATTTAACTGTATATAGATAACACTAACATAAAAATTTGATGAAAATTTCAAGTATTTATAGTGGTTAGTTTTTGAATTACAACCATATAAAAAAATCGATTTGGTCGAAAAGTATTTTGCGTAAAAATTCCTATTTTTCCTTAGTTTTTTTTTTTGCCTTTAGAAAACTATTGGGAAATTCAAAAAATGACCTCCCCAATGCACCAACTAGATTCATTTTGCTACCGGAAACCCCCAAAACTTTGAAATTTAAGCATTTTTTCGACACGTTCTCGTGTACACACAAAAAAAAACACACAACATTGTAAAATCAATACATTCATCGCTCCGCTCAGAATCTAAAATGATTGGATATAATTTATTTGTTTTTTTTTTTTTTAGTAGAACTATAGGATTTAACTTGACCTTTAAATACTCAGATAAATCCTATACAAGACCCACGAGTCCCACTGTATTATTTAATTATTCATAGTTTGAGTTTTTGAAAAATAAAACTTTAGAAATTTAAAATAAGTAGATATTTAATGTGTACATTTTAATTTATATTTTAATATGAGGTATGAATTATATAATGTAAAAATATACATTTATGCAAGTAAATTTTTAAAAAAAATGGTCTTTTTTAACTTTTTGGATAAGGGCCCATTTACACGGTGTTTGAATAAAACGATTTTGTATGTGTATCTAAGTAGTATAGGTAAAGTGGCATGAACACCTGGTTAAAATATGATAAATTGAGAAAACTTATGAGCCAACTAAACCAAACATTCTTTTTTTTATAAATTAAGATTTTGATTAATTACTTACAGTTATTATAGTAAAATTTTTATTTTTATTAGATCATAAATAATTTAAACAATTAAAATAAGTAAACAAATAGTTAAAAGAAACATAAACCTTAATAACTTGAATTTATAAAAATATTAATCACATTTAGTATTTTAATTTTACATAAATAGAATAAGTAATACGCGATTAATTTTTGCGTTCATTGTAAATAAAATAAATACTTTGATGAATAAAACGTTATATTATAAACGTTCATGACCAAATAAAATCACTAATATATTCTTTGTTTTTCGAATAAATAACGAGTTCAATTTTATTAATTGTATAAATCATCGTTAGTTAAATTGTAATAAAACAATATTATTTTAAAACAAAATAAAACTGTGCAGTGCTTATAAATATATTTCTAAAATTGACTAAATAGAATGCATATTATAGGTAATTTGCATGACCAATTTATTAGAAAGTCAAGTTTTTAGTATAATATATGTTTTTAAATCATGCATACAATTGTACTCGAATTTTAATAATTTGTATGTTACAATGATCATAATGAAACTAAAGTACAAGTTTATATGGTTTTTATTTTCCGAAATACTGGCAGATAATTACTTATGATGACAAAAAAAAAAATGTTTTATTGTTTAAATTTTACGAAATAAATTAATAAATTAATACCACGCCCATAACTACAACAGTTAATAACTAAATTGCGTGCTCTCGTAATATGATAATATAATTTATAAATTATAAAATATATTTTACTTCAGTAGGTAATTATTACTTATTATTACATCAATTATTACACATATTATATTAAGTACAATTATAAATACAATGTTTGGCCAACGTCAAAGGATAAGTTAATTAAATTTTAAAAACCTAATGAAATTAAATATATTATATTATTTAATTTAGGTACCGTTATGAATTTATGATTAATTATAACAAGCTATTATTTGTCATCAACATTTTTTTTTTGAAACTACATTTTTTTTTTTTCAAAAATTTATATTGTTTATATGCACACATTTTAAGTCGATAATTGATTGATGGGCATTTTTTGACATGAATCTACGTAGGCACTATTTATTTTATATGATACCCACAACCCACGTACCTATTTACGTTTTCTTAAATACATTCAAAATCAAAAATGGTTAGATAATTTCACAGAAACAAAAAAGTGAAAATATTAAATTATTATTAAAATGTGACCTCCACCACCAATATTTGCTAAAACAGCCAGCTGTAGGAACAGTGTACTTGGCTACTTGTACAAGCTCTCAATTATTGGAGTACTTGTTAAGTATGCCAGTCGTGTAAACACCGTAATCGTGCACTGGTCGAATGTACAATTATTGGCGTATTAGCAAGTACACCAGTCGTGGGAATGCGGCTTAAAATAAAGAAATAATATTATACCTAAACAATTACATTGCATTAAATAAGTACCTACATTGATAAACCTGGAGTGTCCTACTACCTATTAAGAAGCCAAGGACCCATTAAGCAAGTAAAATTTGTCATGCACCACGTTTTTCCATAATATAAGGGTAAAAACTAAAACCATTTATAGCAATACATTTTATGGGACTGGTCAAGTGCAATACAGTCAATGCACTGATACGGCGAAATACCAATTTAAATAACTTAATCGAACTACTATTAATACAACATTATTATGTAAAGTATGTAAGTTTCGTAAATGTATTTATACTTTTTTTAATTATTTATACTTATCTAATATTGTAAAAAATATAGACAAATAATCTTATTAGTTGAAGCCTTAAACATAAAAATAAAATAATGATTTAAAAAAATAGAAAAATAAGGAACCGTAGCACTGTATGTCACACTTATATTTAATCGATACTACAAAAAAAAATTCTCATAAAAATCGAAAATTTCAGTGGTCTATAAATAACTCAAAAAAAGTCAAAAAATTTTGAGTGATTAGTTTTTGAATTACAACCATATTAAAAAAAAAAATCGATTTAGTCGAAAACTGGTTTTGCGTAAAAATTACCGTTTTTTATAACTTTTTAACTTGAAAAGCTCATAAAAAATTAATTTGGTTTTTCGGTAGAATTTTTTGTACATGTAAGTTGAACAAATAATAAAGAACCTTGTATTAAAATTTAAATCTTAAGTAGAAAAATAAAAAAAATTTGAATTTCTGACTTCAAAATAATTTACTTATTTTAAAGATTTTCGATATTTTTAAATTAATAAATCAATTTAAGAGAAACTTTGTATTATATAGAAAACGATAATTTAAATATTTGGTGAAAGTGCCAAGTATCTACGATTATTCGTTTTCAAGTTACATCAATAAAACAAAATCGATTTTGTCGAAAATTGGAATCGTATAAAAATTCCAGTTTTTTCTTAATTTTTTGTTATATTTCTTAATTATATAAATAAGTACAGGGAATTCTTAAGGTTGGTCTCTTTAAATTACTAAATATATCTAATTTTATAACCAAAACCACCCCCATTTTATCGACAATTTATCGTTCACTAATACACAAAAAATAACATCATACATTCAATGCTTTGATAATTAAAAATCTCATGATTTAACTTTTAAATAACTTATCCCAAGTATTATACAAAATAATAAAAACTTATTTGTTTTTCTTATATTGAGATCAAACTATATAAATATAAAACATTATTGTCTTAACTCTAAAATATTATTAAATTATTATAATCAAATAGGTAATAGAACTTTTATTCCATTAAATAATCAACTTCACTAAAGAAACAAACATGTATGGTTGCAAGATAAAATTTGTTGGTTTAAATATTAAACTTAGTATAATTGAGCTGGTTAAACAATATCTCAAAACATAAATTAATAAATATACTTACATATATATTAATATTTGATGCTTAGAGCTTACAGCATTTTTTCCTTTAAACTCAGGAACATAGATTATTTCAGATTCAGTAAGTTGAAGTACGTCTGAATGATTACCAAAATAACTCATAGGATGAAGAGATACAAATGGTTTTCCTTCAGTATGAAATAAATGTTCTTTAGTAGTCTATAAATAAACATTAAAATATTAATAAAGTTTAACATTATAAATACAAAAGTATAATTGAAAATATTTAGATACAAGTAATTAGTAAAGAAGAGTATTTTTGAAAAAAAAAATAATAATTTTTTTAACCTTTAAGGAATTGAACTCATCACTAATTGCTATATGAGGATACAACCCACTACTTAAAATTATTTTTAACATCATTAAGTCTTTGTAGCTGATTGCAGTAGATCCTTTCAATAATTGCTAAAAAAAAATTCTTAGATAAATATTTTAGTTTTATAATATGATAAAATGTATAGTTTTTACTTTAACTTGTCGCTGATTATGCCGCAATCTAAAGTCTATATCTCTTATATCAACTGAATCATCTTCAGCATCTAAATTGTCCTCAATTTCCCACATATCCTTTTTTAATACTTTTCTCTTTCTTGAATCTTCCTCTTTGTGTGTTTTTTTCATATCCCGTAACAGTTTCAGTTCACCATGTCTAAGGGCTCTTTCAGCACTAGTCATGTCATCCATATTTTTTTCTTCATTTTTAACTAAACCACATTCCTGAAATAAATAATAGAATCATGATTTTATTTTCAAACAAATTAAGTTATATTTATACAACAACAAAATTTTACATCCAACAAATCTTTAAATTGTCGGCGCAGTTTGGTCATCTCATAAAACCGTTGTTCTTCAAAACCTCGTCTTTTGCACCATTGACGTGTATTGGTGTTTTGACCATCACTCTTCAACTCTAACCATTGCTTGAATGCATTGAGTAAAATTATTGGGTCACCATGATCAGATTCTAAATCCATTCTTGCTCTCTAAACAAACAAAAAGTTCTTGTATTTTTTTATTAATATTTAATTTTATTATTTATTTGATTATACTTCGCATTCGGTATCTTTGTATGCTTTATTAGTGAATGGTGTTTGAACTGAAAGAACACATGCTAATGACAATACAGGTTCCAATTGATCAAACAAAGATCCCATTATTAACATTTTTCCAAGTGGAATGTCAACTGGAAGTTGTGATAACATTTTACCAATAGGAGTCAATCTTTCTTCTTTTGTTAATGCCCCCTAAAATAACAATTTTTATTTAGTACTTAGTGATATTTTTATAAAGAAAACTATAAAATATATGCTCATTTGTAAATTTAATGCAATGATACAATGAATATTGAAATTTTATAATGGCAAACTTAATCAGATTCAATCCTTCAAAATGCAATAATAAACAAACATATTCAGTTATACAGAATACAGATTGCTTAATTTTTTAATCATTCCACTTATGTATGATATAAAAATGCATATAATAAGCAAAATTGCACTATTTTTATAGAATACACACTAATTCACCAAATATAAATAGGTGTATGTTGTATACCCCTGTAAACTTTCTACTTAAACTTATTGTACTAAATTGATCAATATTTTTATTTGGTGACAGCATTTAATAAGTTGTAAATTCATTCACTCTAATGTTTTGACATAGAATATAATGTGCAACATATAACTATCATACACTTTTGTAGATAGCCACCACTATAGTTAAAATATCAAACTAATAAAAACATGAATATTTTAATGCAAATATTATAATTTATTATAATTCTCAACTTACATGTTGTTTTAAGGATTCTATGGCATTTTCTATATTTTCTGATTGTGGTGGTTCAATGAATGGAAATAGTCGAGCATTTGGCAATCCCATGGCCACCATCTGCAATAACAATGCATCAAGGGGTACCTTTTGTAGCTCAGGTGTACTATAGTCTGCCATAGCATCAAATTCATCTTCAGAATACAATCGATAACAAACTCCAGGACCAGTACGACCTGAGTGAAATATGCAATGTGAAAATAAAATGTTAATTGAAATTATATTAACAGTAAATAAATACCAGCTCTCCCTTTTCGTTGGTCAGCACTTGCTTTGCTAACCCAAAATTCCTTAAGCCTTTGTACTTTACTGGTTGAATCATAACTCATTTCTTTCACCTTTCCAGAATCAACAACAAATCTAATGCCATCTATAGTTATAGAAGTTTCTGCTATGTTGGTAGATACAATACATTTTCTTGTACCTTCAGGCGCATAATCAAAAACCTAAATTAAACAAGAAATTGTATTATAAAATGATTTATCAATATTTAAAAATGTTGTTAATAGTACTTTATCTTGTTCTCCCAATGACATTGAACTATGCAAAGGAAGTATAATCCAAGTGTCATTTTTTTCGCAATAAACTCTTGCTGCATCTACAACTGCTGTAATTTCAGCCATACCACTTAAAAACATAAGTACATCACCTCTTTCATGTTTGGGATATTTTTTATCAATCATATGCATAACTTTTATGAAAGGAGATGGATCAAAACGTTCCGATTTCTTGCCTAGTACTTTCATTTCGCTAATAATTGGATGATATTCTAACTTAATTGGATATAAACGACCTGGTACCTATAACAAATACAGTTATGGTAACTAATATATCAAACCTTTATAGATTAATCAATAATCTACTGAACAAACAAATATTAAGATGTACAATTTACTTGTATTAATTTGGCTAATGGAGAAAAGTATTTACTGAACAGGTCTACGTTTATAGTAGCAGACATAAGAACTAGTTTAACATCAGATCTTTGATGTAATAAACATTTCATAACACCTAACAAAAAGTCTCCGTGTAAATGACGTTCGTGTATTTCATCCAAAACAATAACATCATATTGTGATAGTAAATCCTCCCCACAAACCTAAATAAATATATCATAGTTAATTTTTGTTCCAATGAGTTTTTAAAAGCAAAATAATATATATTTATTTATTAATAATATTTAACATAATAACCTGTCTTAATAACAATCCTTCAGTTAAAAACAAAATTTTTGTGTCTTTATTAACTGTTTTTTCAAATCGAATTTGATATCCAACATCGTTATTATGAATGGATAAAGATTCATAAGCTACTCTCTTTGATAGTGATATACATGCAATACGACGTGGTTGGGTACAAGCTATAATAGATTATTTACATCAGAAACTTCATCTAACATCAACATCTTAGATAATAGAATTAGAATTCATATTTTAATAAATGTACCTATTCTCTTAAAACCTGCATTTGACAAATATTGAGGAATCTGAGTAGATTTTCCACAACCAGTATCCCCAGCAATTATTACAACTCTATGATTTTTCACTGCTTCAATTATTTCATCTCTTAAAACAAAAAGAAGTGTTATGTTAAAGTGATAATCTCATAATTGTTATACATTTGCTCACTTGAATTGATATACTGGTAAATTTTGTTGTGTTTCTCTAAGTTTTCTCAACTTGTTGAACTTTTCTTTTTGCTTAAAATCCATGTACATAAGAACCAATTGACGAAACTTAGATATATCTTCTTTGGTTAAAGGTCTCTTTTCATACGCTTCTTCTTGGTCGTATGTAGGTAACCTTGAAGCTAATTCATCATCAGAATAATTCATTTTTAAGTTAATTAAATGCATTTTATCAAACACTTCTGGAAGCTTAAGGGGATTAGAACTTAAATTGGCAACAACAGAATTATCAGAGGTTGGTTTTTTCATAGTAAATGACTCAAACTTTTTTACAAATAGCCAAACATCATTAATATCTTCAACCAAATCTTCATTAAAAAACACTTTTTCCAAAATACGTTTATAATCCAAAAAAGTAAAAGGTCTTTTAGTTTTTTGGTGTTTTGGATTGGAATTTCCATCATTGGAATTTCTTCGTTTTTCACGATACATTTTTCTTAGGTTAATCCTGTAGTATCAAATATTAAATAAATTCAATAATTTATATATATAATGTAATGAAATAGAAAATAGTGAAAATAATCAATTTATATTATAGTTTGTATTAATGCCTCCTCCCTTCATCCATATAGTTTATTTCATACGTCCAATACCTATACATAAATTTAACACTGATATTATTTAAATTTTAATTGATTATATTTTTAAGTTTATACAATTGATATTATTTACAAAGTTCACACAAATTAAAATGTAATGAATAAAACCAACACATTTTACAGACCAAATTAATATTATAACAATAATCATTATAATTAGGGTTAGGATTTTAAATCAATATAAAAAAAATTAATATTCATTTAATTTTGTTAAAAACAGATATGCTAAAATATGCAATTAAAATGCATAGATTAAAATGAACAATGACTTTACCAACAATTTTCAAATTATCATTAAGTGAAAGAGAATTATTATACAATTTTAAAATAAATTGGATAAAGTTACTTTTTATGTAAGCTAAATGTTGTTAGTTTTACTTTCAAACAAACCCATAACATTCCTAATATATTTTTTCGTCAAACTAAAACAGTGATTTATAAAATTTAAATTAAGAATGTAATGTAGCATAGCATATTTTAGCCTTTTACACAACATTTTTATTTAAATATAAAATGAAGTCTAATTTATTGTGTTTATAGTTAAATTATGCAAAATAAAAAATGTACTACTAGTATCAATACAAAACAAATAGTAGACATAAGTTACCAAATTTTTAAGGGGACAATATAAAAAAAAATTAACAATTCATTTAAGCCCTAGCCCTTATTATAGCTAATAAAAATGTGTAAGGACTTAACACTAATTGATAAATATAATTGGTTAATTTATCACAAACAGGAATTAAGATTTATCTCAATTTGTTGTTTTTAAAATAATAATAACTAATAAATAATATAATATAAACAGATATATTTGTTATTGAATACAATAGTTTTAAATAAGTATATCACAACTAATAATCTATAATTTATTTAAAAATAAATGACATCAAGATGTTATACTTTAAACTAGAAAATAAAATTCAATCATAGCTATTTTGATGTAAATCACTAACTTCGTCCAAAATATCCTCGACAACATCAGTTTTTGAAGGTAAAGCATTTGTAAATAAATTACCTAGAATAAAGGTATAAAATACAATTAATTTATATTTTAAGCTCAATTTAGTAGTTAGATCATTCTTATTATTTTAAAATTATTAGATTTCATAGTAACTATATTATTAAAATAAAAAAGATAAGATTAAAAAAATAATATTAATTACATTTAGTAATTATTTAAGATAGGAAATGATGAACGTACAGAACATTCTATAATACCTAGTACAATAAATTGATTTAGGTATAATTCAATCTTATTAAAAATTGTAAATATAAAATGTTCTTCAATTTTATGGATTAATTTATTGTTATGGTGGTAGAGTATAGAATCTCATAAGTCATAATAAGTGACTACTGCCATTGAAGACAGACATTTAACTAGGAATTTATTATTTTAGAGGGGAGGCTAAATAATTTTGAATACAATTTTTATTTTTTTACATGATTGATAAACAAAACTTTTAATTTATAATTTTTCTAAATTTCAGCGGCAGTCCAGATTCAGATGAAGTTTATAAAACATAAAAAAATTATATGACTTAACCTAGATTTACTTGGATAATTATTTGAAATTCTTCAACTTAATTTATCTAAACAATAGATGTATAAATTTAAGTGTTGACACATTATATTTATAGAAATTACTCTAGTTGCAATAATATTATTAAATAAAATAAAATGGTAAACACACATAAATACAGTCAATAGGTATATCAATATATCATTATAAATTTTATTTTAGTAAAAAAAAAATCTTTGTTGCTTACCAATAGTATTAGGAGATATTTTTTCTACAATCACTTTGCACTTTCTACGTGTATTGACTTGATAAACAGTATGTTTGTATGGTAATTCTAAAGTGGAAAAATCAACATTGACCCCTGGATTAATTGCTGGAAGTCCAGTATAAGGATGTATGAAATCAGCCCAATAGCCAGCATTTTGAAGACGATCACTAATACCAAAAGCAGCATGTAGATACTATAAAATAATAAAATATACGTTTTGAATGAATGTTCAAAATTAGATTAATCTAAAATTAGCTATGCATCTAAAATTTCAAAAATATATTATTTTGTATTTACCTGTTTTGTTAAATTTGACATGTTTGTGTTGGAGGTTTGCTTTAAATTAATAGTAATCATACACAGGCTGAAATTTTTCAAATGAGGAACATTGAATTTCTCTGTGATCTCTAAGTAAATAAAAGCAATAATAGTGATTAGTAAATAAATAAATTTAAGGAAATAAAATAAATAGTGTATTACATACCAGATTTTAAGAGAATTGGGCAGTCTTGAGTATAATAATTTAGTCTGGTAGTTATGATGCAGTCCTGTAAACAACATTATTATATAAGATTATATCAAGTTTTAATATATATTTCATATTATAGGCATTGGCAGACATTTTATGTGGTTAATTCTAAAAATGGTGGGGGAAAAATAATATATCAACTGAAATCAAAACTATAACTTAATTATTGACTTAAAAACAAATCATAAGTAGGTAAACAATATTGTTAATTAATATTAAGTAGGTAGGTACATAAGAATCATAAAAAGTGCTATACCTAACAAGTTTTAAAAAAAATAATAAGATAATAATTTATGAAATAATAATAGATACCAAATTCAGGTCTGTGCAAGCTTATGAATATATTTTCCATTTTGTATAATATTAAGTTTTGTAGATTTATAATTTATATTATAAAGTTACCTAGCAGTGGCGGATCTAGGATTTTGTTTTTGGGGGGGGGGGCAATATTTTTTTACATTAGTACATATTTTAATAAAAACACTTATATTAGTATAATGGTATTTTAAAACCTATTATTATATGGCCATGGGGGATAGGCCCCTCTGGCCCCCTCCTTAAATCCACCACTGTTACCTAGTCTAAAATTACTTAAGCAGTGTTTTTGTTATTCTTTTTCTATAAATAGATTTTAATAAAAACAAACTTACCTCAGGTGCAATACCCACATTGTTAGGTAATTTGAACTGGCTATCTTTATGTCTTGGTAGCAGCTGCCAATTAGGATTTGTTCGGAACTCAGAATCTTCGATTTTCTATCATAAGAATATTGTAATTTATAAATCATAGGTATTCAAATATAATAATGTAAATCAAACATTTTTTAAATTAAATTAGATTAATTTAACTTAACTCAAAAGATTAAATCAATAAGTAATAATTACAAGAGAGAAAAAATGTCAAATTACCTTCAAATGATAGTATTAACACTACATTATTACAATATAATGAAATGACAATGAAATAATATAAGAATTAAGTATAGTTATTAATATAAGGTACCAAAGCATTGAAATTTAAAATGATAGGTAATACAACTTTATTCTTTTTCGTGTCTATTTAATTATACAAATTACATATTACGCGTATCTAATTTAACTTGTTACAAATTTTCTATTTAAACAATTTTTTTATAAAATAATAAAAATGATACTACTTACCATAACGAGCTCATCTTCCTGTTCTAATAATTCTTCTCCTCTAATTTCTCTGTCACGTCGAGATTTCCTGGAGTAGGCCCTATGGGCTAACACATAAACTATTTGTTTCGCATTGTGGCTCGACTTCATTTTTAAACACGATTGCAGCATAACAATGCACCTTTGAGTAGGGAGGAGGCAAACTGTTACTTACTTATAATATTAATCTAAATAAACATTAGTGAGAATTCAAGAAAAATTGGATTCAATAATCTGTTTCATGCCAAATAGGGATACCCATAAAATATTTCACAAGAAAAAATGTTATAAATTGCGTACGACTATTTTCACTATAGGACCTATAGTATAAGTAATACGTAAACAAACATGATAAAATTCTTATGACCGAGTAGAATAAAATTATTGCGTTTCACTTTTGCAAAGACCTAATTTTAGTTTGTTAAAATAAAGTAATACAATATACAAACCTTGAAGTAGAAGATAGTAAACACACGCAAGAGCCTACTAGACTGCTATAGTTAACTTACAATACTTTGATCGTTCATCAACTATTTCTTAATTGTTTTGAAACCATTTCTAATAAAATAATAATCTATTGTTTTTTACGTATCAGCAAAATCAAAATAAATAAAATGTTTTTGTGACTTACAAAAAAAACTAAAGTATGAATACGTATGATAATTGATAATAAAAACTTACTTTAGTGATTACGACGAAGATCCGTATTGGCCATACACCTATAAAGATCAGAATTTATTAGCACAGAACAATATTAGTATAAGTATACCTTTAACCACACATACACCAACCACCTGATACATTATGTGTTGGGGATAAAAATGGCGGTAAATGTTTCAAATTCAAATCTATTCATTATTTTCCAATAGCATTGATTTATAATACATATATAATATAATAATATAATTTTTTAATATTTATTAAAAATCAATACCAATTGTCTATATTATAAGGTCTAAGATAGAAAAACCGTAATCTAGTTTAAAGACTTCCCGGTGACGCAGAAACACACAATTACTGACACTGTCTCTTGTTATAATAATACCTAATACCTATTCGAAATAAAATATTCAGGGGTTCATAAATCATTACAATATTTTAACATTTATATATAAAATATATATTAAATATTTGTTACAATTGTTAGAAGTTATAACATACTTACAATTACCTATTAATTCATGTCATCGCCCTGCAATGGTTTGAATCTTCGATTGTGATGCATTATAACATAATTAGAAGTACTAAGCGATTCGCTAAAAATTTTAAATATTTTTTTTTTTTTTTTATATATA